>JAQGBU010001930.1:0-10967 GCA_034698605.1 Isotoma decorata | reverse complement strand
AACTTGTAAGTATACAAGTTTCAATTCAACGTATTATAATATATCCATTTCTATTTATCCAAAAAATCTCAATCTAATATTCTGCAAGGAATCAAAAATGTGATTTTATATCCTACTATAAAGCTCATGTCATGAGCCTAAATAGATGCAAATAATTTCCAACGTCATATTATCTTAGCCGGTTATTCATACCAATTCCATATCATTAAATCTTAAAGTGGACGCAACCCTCAGTTTTACATACTAACTTTAACTTTTTTTCCATTTTGCAGACATATTACACAAGATGAAATAATTAAGAACTATCCTTCCATTAAAAATCTGACCCAGTCTATTAGTTGTCTTTAGGTCATCTCCTTAATAATTGTTCCTCTCTCTCTCTCCCTCTTTCCAACCGAAAGTCATCTCAAAATCTCAACCAAAACCCAAGCATTGCATTGCATTGTACTATTTTTACCTGGAAGCCTTTGCTTGGAACTTCATCATCTAACTCCTACCTGTCTCATCGCACCCCGGTAACACCTTTTAAATCTCACTTAACCATTATCATTATTAATTAAAACCCCCTATCAAGCCATAATATACAATACAAGTAATAGAACCCTCTAATTCCTCTTTTAAAGTGCTCTTTTAACTGCACATTAGCATTGAAGGGATATAAAAGGGAAGGATTAGAGGGATAGGGAAAAATGAATATAATGCCTCATCTCATCATGTGGCTATCCTTCAATAATGGCGCCCTCCAGGTTTATGCTTATGACTTTAGCTGTAGTGTAAAAACGACTGCTCCTTCCGCCGGACTTTTTCCAATTCAATACTTCAATTTAGACACTGCCATCCTCTACTACGAGAGAGACACACACACTCTATCTGTCTACTACATTTCCCTTGCCTCTCTTCTTCCGTACATCAAAATTTTAAACTTCTTATTTTAGATATTTATATTATTCATGCATTTACAATAGAATATTCACTCAATCTTCTTATTTCAACCCTTTTTTCATCTTTGAAAAGTTACAATCAACAATCCAATTGGCAAAAATGAAAATTAGTTGATTGCCGTGTTAGAAATTGGAGTGAGATTTAGTATTGAAATATCAATATACAAAGTTCATTTCATTTCATGTCAAAATCATCATTCATCATTATAATTTGTTGCAGTGGAATTATTTAGAAGTTTAAAGTGTGTTAGAAAAGTAGATGTGTCAGTGTGTGTCAGTCAGAGAGAAAGAAAGCCAAGAGTGTATTGGAGTTTATGGAATTTCCGGTCACCGGCTCATGTCAATAAGAACAAATATTAAGCGTTTAAGATTTAAAAAGTAACAAAAGAATATACTTACTTGCTTCACGGTCAATACACAATAATACTTGCTCTGTAGTCTGGGTTTATTTTTTTCACTTTTGAGGTTTGTAGATAAGTTACTCCATACTCAGGGTCAGGGTCAACAGGAGTATAAGCAAAAAAACAAAGCAAGTTGATTGATGTTTTTTATTTCTCATCATTTATTTGTGTACATCAATTTAGAGTCAAATTGTCAATTAGTGAAAAAAGTCACAGAGCTCAGAGTTGATAGAATTATGAAGAGATAGTTCATAGTTTGTATTATTTCATATTTCCTTATGATTTAGTTTCCTCTTATGTTCCGGTATATTTGTTTTCAATTTTTCACTCATCATTTGCAGTAACCGGTGAACTTTGTAAGAAAAATCGAAAGTAGAAATTAAAGAGCCGTAGGTTTTTCTTAGAAATTCAATACACAATATACAAATATACAATATTCAATATTTGACATTCAACATTTGGTGATTTGGCATTGACATTGATGGATTAGAAATTAGAATACCAAATGTCGTATATGTCGTGATACTTGGGTGGGAGTGAGTAACGCTGAAGCTTTCTGTGTTTCTTCTTCGTTCTTATCCCCACACACTCAGCGGTTGACACAAGTTGGTGTGACTGTGGTGAGGAAAAGGGTTGACAGTTCAAGGTCAAGTGGAAGTGCCCAGCCGGTTTTTTTCTTTTTTAAAAGTGAAAGGGGTGGTTTACTTAAGGTACGTCAGTCCACATGTGCACATTTGAACATAATATCTCTCTACTCTTGATATTTAATATTTTCAGCCACTAGAATTTTAGTACCGTAATAATCCAATAAAAGATATGTGATATGAAAACTCCGTTCACAATTCACATTTTGAACTTGAACGCAGGCTTCAATTGTTTTTTTGGTTGTAAATTACAAACTATTACATTTTGGAATTTTGAATTAACTGTTATTACATTAAACGAAGATGTTGGCTTTACTTTTAGTACATAAATGGTCTCGAATGTCTATAATTGGCTCTCGTAGAGTGTAGAGTCGCATATAATTTATATTCCTACTTCTTGTAATACATAATATAATCTGACTTATTAGTGGATTATTAATTATTTGTTTAATTAATAGATCATTTTCTTGTTTGTCACAATTGTAGAACCGGGCTTCAAAATAGGAATGGTCTGTGGGAAAGAAGAGGATGGTGTTGATGTTGTTATGGACGGGAACGGTGAAACGGAGATTCTTCCTACTCCCCAACCCCAAGTCCTTATTCTTGACATCGGATCCCAGTATTCCAAGCTGATCGATAGAAAAATTAGAGAACTTAATGTTCATTCCGAAATTGTACCTCTTACACTTACCGCTGAGGAAATCACCCGAAGTGGGGCTAAGTATGTTTAATTTTACTAATGTTTAAATTGCATTATAATGTGCCGTGTTAATTTAATTCATTAACTGAATTGGTTTTATTGAAACTTTAGGGCATTAATTTTATCTGGAGGACCCAATTCTGTCTATGACCTCGATGCCCCTTTGTACGACAGTAGGCTATTCAAATTGGGAATACCCATTCTTGGAATCTGCTATGGAATGCATATGATTAATAAGGAATTTGGTGGTTCAGTCATCAAAAAAGATGCCCGAGAAGATGGACAGTACGTCGTTGATCTTGAAAACAGGAGCCGGCTCTTTAAGTTAGTCAAATTGTTTCCCATAACTCCGAAATTTCAGTTAGTATATGACGGTTTTGAATTTCACGTTGGTTAATTTTTACAGGGGAATGGAAAAGCGTCAGACTGTGCTTTTAACTCATGGGGATAGTATAGATCGTGTTGGAAACGGTTTAGTGGTGGTTGGAAATTCAGGAGATATTATTACAGCAATTGCGAATGAATCTTTACAAATGTATGGGGTGCAGTTTCACCCAGAAGTCGATTTAACAACTGAAGGAAAAGCAATGTTACGCAACTTCCTATACGATATTGCAAGTATCACACCCTGTTTTACCCTCCAATCACGAGAAGTCCAATGCATTGAATATATACGTGACAGTGTTAAAAATAATAAAGTTCTTGTAAGTGCAAATTAAAAGCTTATCGGTTCATAACATTTTTGAAAAACTAAAGTGAATGAATAAAATGCAAATTTTTAGATGCTTCTCAGTGGTGGTGTAGATTCAACCGTTTGTGCTGCCTTGTTGAAAAAAGCTCTTAGAGAAGATCAAGTTAGTCACGTTTTTGCTACATAAAAATGTTTTCAGATTGTATGACCGATCTTATGTATTAAATTATATTATTAAACCAGTAATTTACGTATTTTTAATTTCAGATTATTGCTGTTCATGTTGATAATGGTTTCTTACGAAAGAACGAGAGTGATGGTGTTGAACAGTCTTTAGTAAGATTAGGTCTCAAAATTCAAGGTGAGTTGTTTTCATTTTGAAGTTTTCTCCCTAGTTAGGTAATTTGTGGCTAATCATGCGAAGAATGAAAAACCTGCTTCTGTCATTATAACCTATCATGTTCTATACCGAAAACTGAAAACCTTAAAGACCAATCTTTCTATCTTTCTATCTTAAACAAAATATAGTGGTTCGATCGGCACATATTTTCTATGTGGGCACAACGAACATCCCCATCGATCCTGCAAACCCAAATAAACTCGTACCATCTAAGCAGCTGTCCTTTGTCACTGAACCAGAAGAAAAACGGAAAATAATAGGTGATGTTTTTATGCAGGTAATTATTTTTTTTTCTTAGTTCAAAGAAAGTCCTTACTTGAAGGTTAGAATGTACAGAGTTCATTTTGAATCTAATTAAAGGTTGCAGAAAGTGTGATATCATCATTAAATCTGAATCCTGAGGATGTCCTATTAGGACAAGGAACTCTGAGGCCCGACCTTATTGAATCCGCTTCTCACTTGGTATCAGGAAAGGCTGATACGATTAAAACTCATCATAATGACTCTGGCCTTGTAAGACAACTACGGGAATTGGGTCGTGTTGTCGAACCATTAAAAGACTTTCACAAAGACGAGGTACTGCATAATTTTTAGTGTCTGCCACTATTTCGTTTATTTAAAAATTGCTTTGGGAGATTAAGAAGGATGAAACTTTTTAGTAGTAAGTTCTTTTCCGATACGCTCTCCCAACATTATTCTTGGATGGCGAACAACCATTTATGCTTGAGTTTGTGTAAGAGGCTACAGTCGTCCGAACAATACTTATAGATGAAAATATAATAGCTTTCTATTTATTTATGGTACTTGCAACTTGCAAGCGTTGCAAATTGCTGCTTTTGCAAAAGGATTTATCGAACTGGTCTTCCTTTTCTCTTTAAATAGGTGCGACAGCTTGGAAGAGACTTGGGATTATTGCCTGAATTAGTTGATCGACATCCGTTTCCTGGACCTGGATTGGCTATTAGGGTTATCTGTTCCCTTGAACCTTATATGGAAAATGACTTTGCAGAAACTCAAGTGCTTGTTAGGCTTATTGTAGAGTATCACAGCATGGTGCAAAAGGTATGAAAAACAAGTTACAGAATATTTATTAAAAACAAATTCGAAATGATTTGTATAGTGTATACAAATTAAAACGTATTTTGATTTCTTTAGAGTCATGCTTTATTGAATCGTGTGGACAACGTGTGTTCTGCTGAGGAAAAACAAAAACTTTTAAGTATATCATCAAGGCAGCACCTAAGGTCGACGTTATTACCAATAAGAAGTGTTGGCGTTCAGGGCGATAAGCGCTCGTACTCATATGTTTCTTCGATATCTTCGGATGGGCAGCCTGAGTGGGAAGAGCTTATGTTCTTAGCCAGAATAATTCCCAAAGTAAGATTGGACATGTGGTCTATTTATGTACTGAAATGTTTCGTTAATGTTACTACCTATTTGCTATGACACATCACCTGCATAATTTTTGTTATAGGTTTGTCACTCTGTGAATCGTGTATGCTATCTCTTCGGAGATATCGTTAAGGAACCAATATCTGAAATCACCCCTACATTACTAACTCCGGATGTTCTTACAACACTACGACAATGTGACTTCTTAGCCCATCAGGTAAGCTTTATCTCTTACCGGTTCCATAAATATAATAGATAATTTCATGATTTATTACTAACTATTTTTTTCGTTTAAAGGTTTTACATGAATCTGGGTATTCTAAACAAATCAGTCAGATGCCAGTTGTGTTGATCCCCATCCATTTTGAAAGGGGTCCTTTGAATCGCAATCCGTCTTGCCAACGCTCAGTAGTGCTAAGGCCTTTTGTCACGAACGACTTTATGACAGGAACTCCAGCGGTTCCAGGAAAACACCTACCTGTAGAAGTTGTGAATATGATGTGCCAACAGGTGGAAAAAGTCCCTGGAATTTCCAGAGTACTTTACGATTTAACATCTAAACCTCCTGGCACGACGGAATGGGAATAGTGGTTTTCATTTCGCACTTTGGCTCAGTTAAGTGAATGTGTCCGTGACAAAAGCATTTCTTTTTACTGGAAATCATGATCATCAATAGCACTCGAAATTTTTCGTACCTGCGGATTTCAATATTCGGGGGATTCTTCATCAGAAACGGCTATATTATTATTATTCCACATGTGTATTGCTTCCTCCGTTAAGAAATGCGGACTTAATTTGTTGAATTTTAATGAGTCCAATCACGTAATTCTTTTATTTTAGGTGTTATCGACGCATTAATGTTTATATCTAAAGAGATTCAATGAATCTACACAGCATGCAAAAATTACCTACATTTCTGTTCTTACGATTCGATAGGAATTACTTATGAATGTCAATATCAGGTTGTTGAAAGTATGTTCTGTGGAAATAAAAAACAGCTACAGAATCTAAAAATCGTAGTATAAAGTACTCTATCCGTAGAACTTCAATATGTTTACCTGGCAAAAAGTGTTTAATCAATCATTATTATTCTTTCCACATTTCTGCCATGGATTACTGCCTACTTCGGATTGACTTTTAAAATTATGTACGATCCATCCATTTACTGTATTGAGTTGTAGAATTTTGCCAGTGTTAATTGCATTATGAGGACGTATGAAGAATGCTTCCCTTTGCCTATTTTTCCTCCGTCGTTTCATTAAACAGGATGCAATTATTAAATAATTAATTACAGACTCCTAGTTTTCATTGTACTCTCTACCAGAATATATATTATGGCTTCTCTTCTATGAGTTTAAAATATTCATCGTGTGGGGACTGGGGACTCTTAATGACATGAGTTACGTTAACATTTTGTAAAGAATGAGTTAGCCAAAAGCTTTTCAGAGAAGACTGAAGAAGCTTTTGATTTCAAACAATTGCTTTTGTGATCCAAGAAATGGTTCATGTTAATATTTTTATATTTCGTCCCTTTGTATATTTCCTATGTGGAATTCCCATGGGCTCAAACTTTTCAACTGTACATAATTTCAATTGAATGCGTGTTATTTCATGTTGTTCACATTTTTGCTTTTCACCCTGACTTGAATGACATTCGCCAAAAGAGAATGTTCGTTTTTTCTAGGGTCGGGTTTGACATGAGCTGTAGTTCAGAAGGTGGATAAATAAATTATACAGAGAACGGTACATTATATTAGTGTGGAAACATCAATTCCTTGTATTAACTTGACGTTGAAGTATATTGGTAGACTTTCTCCGAACAGACACTGGCATTTGTTTTTGCCGACAACAATGACTTTTGACTGGTATTGCTAGTATTGCAACCAAGACTAGGAATGTGACACCTGTCTATAGCTAATCTTTGATCATGTAGACGTAACATTGCATTCCTATAACATCCTGCTCCTTACTCATTTAATCGTAATATCCACTCAAATTAACTGCCGGTTAACTCCAATCTTGTTCAACTTATTCACTTGCGGGTCACGAAAGTCTCACTTTCTCATTCCAGCTCACGTTGCACCCCTTCAGTGGCTGCTCGACATTTCTAATTCTCCCTTTTGTTCCGATAAATTAGTGTGTAAAATTTTATATAAGTTACAAGGGCTTACAACAACCACAGACCACAGCAATAACTCCAAAGATTAGGATGATATAGCTTTGTGCCATCCAATTACAAAAGGGCTATTCTTATGTATTCTCCCACACGTTGACACCTTGGAAAAGATATGTACTGCATAATGCTTCCTACTTATTTTAAGAATTAGTATAATATTCAGATTTCATAAAGCTAAATGAATGTGAAGAATAAGCCTCAAGAGATATTGTATGGTTTACGTCTACGTCATGTAAGCAATGAGATCTGAGATATAATGGCCTCAAGAAGATGCAATTTTAATTTTAGAACCAACTACCTTTTTCATTGCATGCTAAACCCTAGAACAATACTTGGCTTTGACTTTCCTTTATGTGTACCAGTGGTGATTAATGCCTTTCTATTTGTAGCATTGCAGTTTGCAGTCAGAATCCCAGGGATAACCAGCAGAAAAACAAATAATATAATTGTATGATGCATTATGCTTATGAACATGGTTTGGTACTCAAGTTAGCATTGTATGCTCTGATGATCTCTAAATTCAACATTTTTAGTCGCCTCATTGAAATATTGAACCGAAATTCTATATGCCAAATAAGTGAATCAACATAATAACCATTTCGGCGAGTAATCTAAAAAATACAGTAACGAGAGGATTCCTTCTATACTCAAGAGTCAAGAGAAGGATTTCAGTCAAAAAGCTCGCAAGAGAAGGATAGAATGAGAAGAGTCAGTTTCGGATTTAACCGTTTACCTTACTGCCCCATATTGCATTACTCTATCATTGGCTACAATCGAGGAAAAAACAGTAATACTTGGCTGGGTGCTGGGTTAGAAAGTGGTGGCAGAGGCAATGCTGAAGAGAAACTGCAATAATAGCAAGCAATATCACGTAGGTTGAAGAGAATTGTGGCAGTGGGGGTTGTAGAAGTCTCATATACAAATTATCTCTCGCTGACTCTGCTTTCTCTCTGACTTTCTCTTTCTTTCTCGTGATGTTTGTGGGTTCGGGAGAAAGTTGAGACGGGTTTTGTCACAAATCGGATCAGATTGCATTGCATCTCTTTTCCTAATACAACTACTTTACTGGTTGCCTGTTTGCCACATAATTCGGACTGCTGAGCACTTGAAACGCTCACTGTGAGACAGACTCTTCTCCTGAGAAGTAATATACAAACAATTCTATTTTATTACCCCTTATTCCGTCTGGAGATCAAGGGAAGATAAAACACACTAAATTGAAAGTTTTTCTTACTCTAGTGTAATAGCTTTACATACTGGCAGTCATTACTGATCCGGGGGTAACCTGCTTGTACAAGCAAACACTAACATTTTAACATCAATAAACCGACAGCTCGTCTGGAACAATTATTCTTAATTTTGATTTATTGCTAAAATATATACATTTATAAACCAGTCTGAGTCAGGTTCGTTACCTTAGATTAAATAGTACTAAATACAATATCAGTTTCAATTCTTTAATGGTAGCTTGTTTCGTTTTGTTAAAAAATTAAGTTATTTGAAAGATTCTCATGTATTTTTCCTGTGCCATAAAATGCTTTGGGCCTTTTCTTGTGGGAAGGTTAGCCAAGGCTAAAGAGAATCTTTATTCTGACAAAAAAACTTGATACAATTTTTTTGGAACTGCTATTACTTACATTGAAGATATATAATACATTCATAATTTTTAGGAACAAGGATTATGGATAATATAATGCTAATCCCATACAACCTGTATATGTAATTTAGTAATCGTTTACATAGATCGTAAAATCTTCTCTGAGAATTGTGGAGTTTCATCAAACTCTCGCCTATGTATTCCTCAGAGCTCAGGGACGGACAGTTAGTAATTTAATCTTTTGTTCAACAGTGCAGAAAAAGTTGCTATCAACCAAATTGTTACTACATGTCGAGGTTGAAGCTTGATGATGTAACAGCTTACAATTGAACTTTTTTTTAATGGAATTGACGAAATGAAAGAAAAATAATATTCTTTGTTTTTCCAGCTAAAATTACACGATTATTTGAACAGGTACATTTTAATTTCAATTGTTTACTTACAGAACTCTGAACAGTGCTTTGAGTGTGCTTTTAATATTCCTACAAGAATTATTAGTGCCATTTTGCACCTGAAAAGGCTGACAATACAACCAAACAATACGCCATTAGCAGAAAGCAATTTTAGTTGAAATGAGGAATTGAATTTCAAGTGAACGGAAATACTCAAACTATTCACGTTATTAATTATTATTACCATACAACTTTTACTTGCTCGCATCAAGTGAACAAAGTAGATCTTAACTCAGCACTTCAAGTGATTGAGATCCAAGAACGTGAGTGTCTGTTGCAATTTGAGGCTTGAATATAGAGTGCTAGATTTCCTGAAAATCGTAGCTTGAGGAAACAAGACACAAGACCACTTTCTCCAAAAGTTTCATTTACCTTTACTAACCAGTCATGCGAGTTATTATTAAGATCTAGAAATTGACTCGGAAAGGTGGATGGGAATGTGTAAATGCACAAACTAATTCTGTGTATGAATATGAATTGAAGCTGTTCGAATAAATTGAAGATTTGTCTATTTTATACATCAACATAAAACCCAAGCGTATTGGTTTCCGCCTACTCTTTGGAAGTTTGAAGTTTCTTGAAAATATTATACTGAATCGATAGAGACTAAAAAAGTTTAGGCCTAAGTATGCTACCCAGTTATGAAGCTGAAGCGTGCTTATCTCTTCATGCGAATACTCAAGATCTAAATCAAAGTATTGTGGGTAAGCAAATTTCTAGATGGTATCTTGCATATAGGTGCATGCAGTAGAATGGGCTAATTTTATGTAACAAAACTACACATATAATCCTTTGTCTATGAAAATTTTGAATCACATTTGGTGATGAGATTACCTGTTTTGAATAGTTACCTGTACTAATTAGTCTAAGCCTGAAGTAGGATTATGAACTTATGTAAGTGAAGTAATCGACTGAAAGTTCGTAAGACTTGATAGATAATATTCAATAGAATTCAAATACTTTTTATTCTTTGTATTCATTTAATACAATTTCCAGGAAGTCAGTTGCAGATTCTTCATCTGCCAAAAAA
The DNA here is from genome assembly GCA_034698605.1 of Isotoma decorata. NCBI lineage: Eukaryota > Metazoa > Arthropoda > Collembola > Entomobryomorpha > Isotomidae > Isotoma > Isotoma decorata. The sequence continues at coordinate 543 of JAQGBU010001930.1, read as the reverse complement.
ACATTGGAAACTTGATCTAGAATCCAATAAAATTAGATCATGCGATCTGCGATGTATGCCTAGGGCTATTCCCAACGAGGAAGGGATAGAATAAGCCTTTTTGTAACTCTTATTTCTATCTAACATATCTTTCATCACAGAATCATTAAATATCACGAATGACAAATGAAATTCAGTCTTTCCACTTAAATTTTTCAACTGATAAAAAGTGTGATTTACGTAAGCTTGGTGCGAAATTAAACAATACGGGGCAATCAGTGCACTTCTACCTTTTAAGACGGGATTAAGCACTTTCGTTGTAAAGTTTAGTCATTTTTGGGATCTCCATTATACAAGAAACCAGAACGCTATACTATAGTTGAGAGTTAAAGGATAATTGAACGACTTATCTCTATCTAAATAAAAAAACTCAACTAATTGTAGAGTTTTTTTAGCCCGAGCCTAGGGCTTATGTACCCGGTCTGTCTGTCTGTCTGTCTGTCTGTCTGTCTGTCTGACGATAACTCAAGACTGCATGAACCGATTTGGATGAAATTTTGACCA
>JAQGBU010001929.1:0-10971 GCA_034698605.1 Isotoma decorata | reverse complement strand
TCAGAAGTTCAGAACTATTCAGAAGTTCAGAACTATTCAGAAGTTCAGAACTATTCAGAAGTTCAGAACTATTCAGAAGTTCAGAACTATTCAGAAGTTCAGAATTATTCAGAAGTTCAGAATTATTCAGAAGTTCAGAACTATCAACAATAATTGACAACACAACAAAAATTGATGCCGTACCTTTTTTCTTGTTTGTATTTCTGTATTAAGCCACCAATCTTCAATCTTAGAAAGTTAGTTTGAAGTCCAAAATCATTGTTACGTTGTAATCTGTAAGTAATAATAATAATAATAATAATTTATCACAGTAGAAGTAAAAAGCAGATGCAAAATTCTTTATTTCTTTGAACAATTAATTTATGTATTAGATAAACTACAAATTTAATACCAAATGAAATCTATCCTGATAAAAGCAACATATTAACTGACTTGTCACTTGTTATTATTATGAAATAGCTTTTGCTACAATTTTCAATTATCAACAATACACATGAAATTATTATGTATTACTAGTTCATATACTTACCTCCTTTATATTAAATAATTAAATTTCCTAATAAAATCAAAAAATAATTCATAACTTCACTGAAAAGGAAAGATTAAAGAAATTTTGAAATTTCTCATGTCGTAATTATGAATTATGACTTACCTACCTTCAACCTACAACCATTCACTTCACAAATTGTTCGCCAATTAATTGTTAAATCCCGATGTTTGAATCCAGAATCATAAGGACACACACAGCAGACAGGACAGGATGAAGCTTTGAAGCTTAAGTGTTAAGGCACCCCCATCGAAATCGCGTTATGATGATCAGGCACAGGTACACAACACTACACGGACACCGGGCGGACACACTGCACTACCGAAAAAGAAAAAAATCAGTCAATACACATTAAACAATGAATTACCAGGCTACTTTTAATGTTTATACTTTGTAACTTTGTATGCAATACACAATACATAAGAATAATGCATAATTATGTGATATTATGTGAGTGAACGTTTAATTGCGGATTTTTACATTTTACATTCAACTTTCTTACAATCCAAAACTTTTTCAAACTTAGTAAACGTAAAACGTTAACCTTATTACATATTAGGTAGGGACTTACGGTCAAATGGAGAGAGGAAGTCCTCAAGTCAGTAAACGATTGTTTAAAACTAAACGATTTCAACAATGCAAGCTAAGAAAAAGTATTTCTTTGTTGTTTCCGCTCCTGCCTTAACAGTCACACATCTACACACATGATGAAACTCCAGGATTTAAATTTTGATGACAAATAGAGAATTATTGGAGACTTTAGGATGAATAAATCTCACTTGTCCCGTCTCTCCAGTAGAAATGTCTGAAATATTCCCACACCGGTTTTTTTCTAGAAGAGTGAATGGGACATTCTACTACGTCTACTACTACCTGCTGTGGACTCAAAGGCGGTAGAGAAACCCATGTGAGAGGAGTAGGAATCCCTTCCTCATCTTTTACTCTATTATGTGACAGGTATAAAAAAATACACTTTATTTTGGGGTTTTTTTCTAATCAGGTGGGATATTTGGGCGAGGGTCCGGATGGGCATTTCATTTTTAACTTTAAATTAAAAACTCTAATTATCTTTTGAATAGTTTTGTTTGTATCCCTTTTTCTTCTAGTTATATGCTCTCTGGTTGCCTGTGTGAAGGAGGACTTGTTATTCTTACTACATACTATTCACTGTTCCATTGTTGATTTCGTCTCTGGACTTGAGTGGACTCGTGTACTCGTGTTGTTGTTGTTTTTTGGACATCTTGGAGGGTTGGACGAAGCCCGAAAACGTTAGTTAAAAAATATGATTACTCCAAGATTCACTTTGGATCAGGATGAGAATCAACTTATCATCACGGTATTTGCCCCTTATACAAATGTCAAGGACACGGAGATTGATGTCAATGAGGATGATGTGCGTTTCTACTCTGCGCCCTATTATCTCAGGTATGGTGTAGTAATGTGTTTCATGTGTCCTGGAAGAAATCACAAGCGTTTGATCAAGTAGTTAGAAAAGTTAGGATGTAGGATATGACACGGGGTTGAGGGTAATTTATGGGGTAGGGATACACAAGAGTTTGCAGGATAGGAGCAGCTGGAGGTTGTCACTGGTGGACTGATGACCTCAAGTCTAAATATGAAATGAGAAATCAGCACACAGCGTATAAGCTGCAGCGTCATTAGAAATTTCTGAAATAGAGGGGAAAGGGTCAAAGGTCAAAACGACAACTTTGAGGGTAGCTGGGAGTCAGAGTAGAAGAGATTCAAGTAGTACATACAAGATTTGTGATTGAAGAACACACTTTGAATTTAGCCTTTTCAGCCAATTGTGGTTATGAGTTATAGTTATGACTTAATAGGTACTTGATTTTTATAGTAGATAGTCAACAGTTGGTTTTAACGTACTCCAGTAATTGATTAAACCCATAATTGTACTGAACTTAATTCCTTTATACTTTAGTCTGTAAAGGTGTTCAAATAAAATATAAAGCCTGAAACCTTTTAGTTCCATTTCTTAACTTTAATTGTTTATTTAAAAACTATGAATGACGTAAAGGAATGCACAACTAATTAAAGAGAAAACTTAATAAATTACTTGATTAACAGCATATAGTTTTCATGGGCTTATATCAAATCTTATTTATGCTATTATTAATTATTTGATGCCTCTATTAAATTTAACAGGCTAAGTCTTCCTGGAAAGGTTGAAGAGACCGATAATAGTTCCGCCAAGTATGATACTGATGAATCGAAGTTTGTCATACGGTTGGATAAAATCACGAAGGGCGAGATATTTCCAAATTTGGATATGTTAACTTCCTTTCTTCAGCCTAAGGAAAATAAGAAACGGACTAAACCTTTGATTGAAGTCATAAACGATGGTATGCTTTATTGGATTTTGACACAATCATTAGTTCCTTTTAAACGCTAAAAAATGTCAAAAAATAACCTGATGTTTCTTTTGAAACCAATTGAGAAATGATTGTATTTATTTGTTTTCGAAAACAGGTGCATCATGTTCCTATTCATGCTTGCCAAGTGCTAATGAGGAACTGGCCGAAGAAGAGTGGTTTGTAGAACAGACTATCGAAGAAGAAATGCCATCATCATGTTTACTTAATCGTTTTAAATATGGCTTTGCTAATAATCATGAGGGTCTTGGAAAGAAGTTTGAGGTAATAATGTCAATGGGCATATTCACAGCATTGGTGTTTGATTGAGATTTTGAGATAAATATAAATGAATGAATGAAAATCGTACTAAATAAGTTACAACTATTTCATATTTTTTCATGCAGGTTGAATTGAGAGAAATAGCTGATATCCAGGACCCTGATAGCGTATCTCCTACGGAAAGACAAAAGCTGAGACTGGAGAAAGAACAAGAGAAATTTTCTGATGACCATTATTTGTCTGATCTAATGATTACGGAAGATGTTCCACGTTTGTTAGAATTCAAGTTTGACAGATCCTCTTTAAAGGCTTTAACTGATAAGAACAGAGATCAGCTAAAAGATTTGGGAAATAGAGAATTTCTTTTGGATAAATCATGGCTAAAAAGACTTCACCTTGGACTGATTGACATCCTTTTTGCGTACTGTTATGACTGGCGAACGACAGAAGGATGCCATTGTATTGAGTCAGCATGGAATATCTCCCGCATCAGTGGAACTTTGTCGTGGTTTGAGGTTATTTTTTCAATTAAGGTACAATACTTTACATAAGTAACAAGAATGTACTATCAACAATCATCCAAAATTTTGTTTTTCAGACTTTTGACAATATCAAGGAAGTTGCGATCTGTTGTATGAGACGATCATTATGCTATCCACTGTACAGGCACTGGGATCTCTCGAAAAAAGTTTTCAAGGATGTGTTGAAGATATTAAAGTCAGGTATTCAACTTTTTGACAAAATCATTTCTAGTATTCTGAGTATTCTCATTCATAGAAAAATAATACCACATTAAAACAACTGACTCACATTGGTTATACTATACTACAGGTCAGACTGGAATATTAATCTGTCTTTTGGACATACATAATCTTTTCGGCAATAGAGAACCATTTTACTTACACAATCAGCTTTACATTGAAGACTACTGTGTTTGGGTTCAAAAAATGCAGCTTCAGAATTTAAACAGTAGTATTACTGCTTTGGAAAAGGTACCGAGTAATGAGTATAGACTATTCTAAACTACATTATAGCATTTTTTATAATGAAAATTTGTATAACAGACTGTCAACGAAATGAAAAAGGATGACGTAGGATTGGATTTGTCAGAACTAGAACTAGCTGCAAAACTTGTTGAAGACGAAGAAATGGAAGAAGACATTTCTGCTAACGTTCAAAAAATTTCTATTTGAAGTGGACAGGGATTGAAAGTTTTGTTAATTTTATATTTTGTTTTAGTTCGATCGTTGTTTCGTTCAGAAATCAAAAACCTTGTGCATAAGACTCAGAAGTGCTTTTTGTTTCAAATAAAAAGCCTAATGGAAACAGGTGTTTAAAGCAGCTTAAATTTTTTAAACTCTTTTTTCAAATTTTATGGATTCGATTATTGCTCTTCAGTATCGTGTATTGACTATTTTGTTCAAAAGGAATCTCAGTATATTCACAGATCAATTATTGACTTCGTTAATTGACTGCCTGCTAATATGTTCCTATTACATGTTGAGAGAAATAGGGGTTCGAAATATCTCTTACTCTCTGCCTTGTCCCTTTCCTCTATGCATGCCTACATATTTCATGGCTGGAATTACCAGCCGCCACGGATTGAGAAATTTATTAGGTTATGTAAACGTACAATAGATATGTAACGGTTTAGCCCTGTACTAAGGCCGTCTTTTCATATAGGTCATTTTATATAGCTATGGAACAAATGCATTCATTCTTGAGGTTGCTAAATTAGATGAAAGGTAAAGACAATCAAGATTTTTTCATCAACCTGTCTTCGACATTTCCTTGACAAAAACCAATACGGGTACAATTCCATAGAAGCCGAAACTGTCATTCGCTTATGGAATGTTAGCCATAGGAGGAATAGGAAATAGTTTTCTGCACGCGTAACCAAAAAGTTGGCCTGTGCATGCCTGCTTCTAAGAATTCTCATGAACTATAAACAAATTATTTTATTATTACTAATGAAATAAGACCAATAACCGATTGCAGAGAACCAATTTCTAGTATTAGAGTAGCTAATTCTATAGTTTTTAATCAAAAGCATATTATGGTTATCTTATTTTCCCAGTCTGTATTGTAACGACTGAAGAACCATCAGGCATGCAAATCCAGTCAACTCATTGTACTCATTAATCAAGATCTCCATTCCTTACAAATTGGTTCTCAACTTACATGGAAAGGGCTGAAGCTTTACATTTTTAATGATTTATATGCATATCTGATTCACCTCGTCATGGAAGCTCATAATATTGCCAGGACTATCTCAAAAAGGTGTTTAATTACATTAGATATAGATAGATTTCTGCTTCCCATAAAAGATAACATTAAGTGAGCTTGCATAGCAAGTGATAAGGCCAAAATGTTAAAGGTTGATTGATAAAAAATCCTTTATGTTGTATTGTAATAGTAACCCATTCAGTGTCATACTTTTTGCTTTATTTGCTCGTATCGTGTCTAAATAGGGTAATTACAATGCATTGCTCTAAAATACCAATATCGCCCTTGGTATTGAAGCGAAGCCAACTAAAATTGGGTTTCGGGGAAACTGCAGCTCCTGGAATTGTTAATAATAATTAATCAATCTTTATACTGTTGATAGTAGGATGTATCAAAAACAGGCAATAAATCACGTTCTGGCACACTGCATATTTTGCGATGTCTATTTAGTCTGTGCTATAAACTGAGTTCCTGGGTTGAATTTAAACATAATTTTGTTGACCTTAATAATTATACTCGGAAATGAACCTGACAGTTGGGGTTGATAGCTTAATAGTGTTTTAGCCACTATGCAAAGTCGCCAATCGAAAGATAAAACCGTATGCTGAACTATTATCCAATATAAAGTTAATTTATCAGATTGCAATAAATTGCATACTTTAAAAATATATCTGTTATAACATCATTTTTGGATTACTCTGTTTCAGTACTAAAAGTATGGACTTGTAAGATACCAGATTCCGAAGCTAATTTTGGTTATATAATATCATGCACGTATTAGATCGCAGTCAGTTTCAGATCGGAATTCCAAGTGATCCTAATGTTGCCGTGTTCACCTCGGTTCTATTACCTTTTTTATGTTTAACTGGGCTTATCTATTGCTTAGCGAGCATTAAAAGAGCTGTCAGTTGTTTTTTCCGCAGGAAAGCGTCAAAAACGGTCCAATGCCAACGAGTCAGTACCATCTCCGGATCTGAATCAGCTACCGTACAATTTCCGTAAGTCCAATCAAATCATTAATTAAATTGAATCAAATAATATTGCAGGAATAACTAAAAAAGCATCATCCATTCTTAAGCTATAGAAGTTGGGTCAAATTATAATACATTTTTTTGATGACATTTTTATTTATTTTAGGCGCAGCATCAAGGTCCAAGATTTCGGGCAACATTTCCAAGGTCTTGCATCCGACTCGTACTACAAATTGTCAGAGGAATTTGAAGATCTGAAGGTAGACGAACCTCCTGCAACGGCTGCAGCGGAGATAGCCATCAACAGGCTCAAGAATCGCTTTGTGAATATTTTACCTTATGATAATACAAGATTTTTGCTTGCACCCAAAGAAGATGTCGAAGGAAGTGATTATATCAATGCCAACTACGTATCTGTATGATTTATTAATTACTGTACCTTCATTGATTACCGATGCTATATTAAAAATGGACAAATGTTTGAATTTTTTTTAAATTTTTTTCAGGGATTTTCTTCAAGTAAGGAATTTTTATGCACCCAAGGACCACTGAAGTCTACAACTGCAGATTTCTGGAGAATGTGCTGGGAAGCAAATACCAAAACGATTGTGATGCTGACTAAATGTGTAGACAAAGGTTATTTTATGTTTATGCAAGTTTAATGGAAGAATTGTTGACTAAAGATAATGCATTTTAAAACATAAGTAACAAATACTGTTTCCAAAATATTACAGACAAGGAAAAGTGCTACCATTACTGGCCAAATGGTCATTTCCCTGAACAATATGGCGAGATTGAAGTGGAAGTAACTAAAGAAATGCTGAAAAGTTATGCCTGCCATAATTGGATCATTACTGAGATGCGACTGAGAAGAGAGGTAATATGACACTTTTTTTAAGGCTATTTTTTACTCATCAACGCAAGTTACACTGGTCATTTCAAATGTACTCGTATGATTAAAATTATTTCTGGTATTGTGGTTTAAAGGGTGAAGAAAGATCAATCAAACACTTTCAGTTCCTAACTTGGCCCGATTTTGGTGCAGTGGAACCTGTGGAGTCTCTTATTGACTTCATAAGAACAGTAAGAACATATGAGCCATACGTAAACAACCGCAACGAAGACGGAGTTGTCCCAATCGTTATTCATTGCAGTGCTGGAGTAGGAAGATCTGGAACTTTTATAGCAGTTGATATTGCTATGCAGAAACTGCAAGCGTATAACGCAGTAGACATTTTTGAAATAGTCTACAAGATGCGAAGGGAACGGGTAATGTTATCCTTCTACAAATTCGAGATGCATCACCGATAAGCACCGAAATGCTCGGCGTGATTACGAATTCCAGAGCTTACTTATAATAAGAAAATAATATTTGTATAGGTGTGGATGGTTCAAACGGAGCAGCAATATATTTGCATCTATAAATGCGTCCTTTCCATCATCAACACAATGGAGGCCTTGAAAGCAGAAATGTCACAAAAAGATGAGGCGACTGATGAAGATAATGGGTCGGATGTGTCGGTAGATGAAGACCTTCCTCAAAGTTAATAATCTAATCTTGAATGTATTTTAATTCAAATTAAAGAAAAATACTTTGGCTCAACACCCCGTCCGGTGACAGTTTCAAATCAAAAGCCCATCGGGCAATCGGTAATGATTATGGCGTAACTCATATTGTTGGAGTCATTAGTTCAGCTCATGCATTTAAATACGGGGAATAAGTTTTCTTTTCTGCGAGCATCCTTATAATCGAAAAGATTTTTAGAACGCAACGGTGAGATTAAAATATGATATTAAAATAAACAATAGTTGGGATGATATTTTAGGATTTGCAAAAAAGCTACAAAACAACGTTAGGATTGCCGAAAAATAACAATTCAAATCATCAATTAACATTAAACCCCTTCTTTATTTATCACCAGTTTAAAACTGTGTTTATTGATAGGTTTTACACTTTATGAAAAAATAGAAAACGATAAAAACCATCAAAAGATCAAGTTATGAAGACCTCTGCAAACTTTCATGTAAATAAGAAATTAAAACATATTTAGCATTATAAAATTTTATAAGTTACGGCATCTTATGTCAGTCGAAGGGCATATCGGAGGACAACGTGGATCAATCTGACCTGAAATCAAAAAATAAACTCATTGAGTGAAGTACAGCAGACTACAGCTTTAAGGTTTTCCCTAAAATGTTAGCTACCTGGATAGCAAAGTGGTTTCTTCGTTGTTTGCGCAGTTCGACGTGTAGTTGGCTCAACTGGTTCATCTATTTCAGAAGTAGGACATCTTGGGTCAGTGCTCCCTAATAAAATTTTTTTTAATAATCACAAATTCCCTATATATTTCCGGTAATGCAACATGCTTTTAACGTGTTTTAATTGTTGGACATTGAACCTGGATAGCAAATAGGTCTCCTGGTTGTTTCAACCCTAGAAGGTGCAGTTGGTCTCACACAGCGAGGATCTTGGGACCCAGGAAAGCAACTAAAAGAGGTGGTTTGCCTGGGTGGTTCTTCAGGAGCTGGTGGGCATCGAGGATCTCTAAAAGCACCCTGGTTCGCACAATCAGGTGGGCATCTTGGATCAATTGCACCTTAAAAAAAAGAAAAAAACGCGTTGAATATGATATATAGCGTTAATAACATACAGATGATAGTGGATGTTGTATTTAATGATAAGCGATGGGATATCAGCTATACTCAATTTTATAATGCGTCGTTTTAAATTAAAGCTAAATGTACTGCCAATTGTAATAAAAATTAAATAACATTATTTAACAGTATCTAAGTTCTTGATAATTTCCGTAAGTCGTGTTATTAATAGGGGCATTTAACTGCTAATAAAAACCCAAATCATAACAATAGAAAAACACCTACTATAATTTAAACCAATTATTGGAGAATAGATTTTGAAGTTCAACTCCAGCAGTACGTATTGATTTCTTTGGACTGCACTGTTGGGACTTAAATGAGAAGAATAAATAACCCAGTTTTTCTAATTCCAAACTGAATCAAGTAATTCTGAGACAGCATTAACTGAAACAATTACATGGAAATTTCTTAATACTGTTATTTTAATAGTTTTCACATTGTCCATTATTTTGATGGGCATTTTTATTTGTTGCGTGGACTGGTTGAATGTGAATCCCGTTATTGCTTGATTATTAATACTAAATACTATTAGCACTACGGGACTCTAAAATTTTTTTGGTGTCGTTGTATTTCATAGTCAAGAATGCTGCTTTCAAAAAGAATACTGGATAACTGGATAAAATACATCTACTCACGCAGTGTCCTTCCTTGATACAGTATGCATAACTAATAACCCACAACTCTTTGCCAACCTATAACTGACAAGATGACAGGAGTATCTGACATATTTATAGAACTGAACAGACCTGGATAGCAGTTCACAGGCTTGGATGTGGTTGGATAAGCACGAGGTGGTTGCGTCGTTGGATAAGCTCTAGGTGGCTGGGTTGACGGGTAAGGCCTCAAAGTTACTCTTTCTGTTGATGGAGATGCACATCTAGGGTCCCGGAAGGCACCTTCACTGGAGCAATCTGGAGGACATCTTGGATCCACCGCTCCTTCAAATGGCCAAAAATTAAACCGTTTATTGGTTCAGGTTCCATAAGAATCGCTAACTATTTACAGAACTGGCGAAATCAATATTACCAGGATAGCACAGAGGAGCGTTTGAAGAAGGTCCTTGAGTTGTGGTTGGGTATTGCTGGCGTGGTGGAGGTGTTGGTCTTGTTGTTGGCCTTTGAGTTTCTGGTTGCTTGCATCGAGGGTCCCTGAAAGCTCCCTCGCTGGCACAGTCTGGTGGACAGCGTGGATCTACAGCACCTACATTAACAGATACGAAGGTTCAAAGTTCAGATATTCTCAAGAGATAATTGGTTCTAGCTTCTCGATGAATAGTATTACCAGGATAGCAAAGGGGTGCTTTAGAAGTAGGTCGTTGTGTGGTAGTTGGGTATTGCTGTCGTGGTGGGGGTGTTGGCCTTGTTGTTGGCCTTTGCGTTTCTGGTTGTTTACACCGAGGATCTCTGAAAGCTCCTTCGCTTGAGCAATCGGGTGGACAGCGTGGATCTACAGCACCTAGGAAAAAATTGAACACATGTATGTAAAACATTTTTGATCTTTCAGAAAGCTTTCCTGATTTTAAAGCAGCCATTACCAGGATAGCAAAGGGGTGCTTTGGAAGTAGGGCGTTGAGTTGTGGTTGTGTATTGCTGACGCGGTGGAGGTGTTGGTCTTGTTGTTGGCCTTTGCGTTTCTGGTTGATTACACCGAGGGTCTCTAAAGGCTCCTTCGCTTGAGCAATCGGGTGGACAGCGGGGATCTACAGCACCTAGAATGATAAGTTCAAATACAACCAAGATATAAAATCTCCTGTTATCTCACAAATCGTTTTGATTTAAAGCAGGCATTACCAGGATAGCAAAGGGGTGCTTTAGAAGTGGGCCGTTGTGTAGTGGTTGGATATTGTGGTTGTGGTGGAGGTGTAGTTTGGTAAGGTCTTGTAGTTGGCCTTTGAGTTTCTGGTTGTTTGCACCGAGGGTCT
>JAQGBU010001928.1:0-10973 GCA_034698605.1 Isotoma decorata | reverse complement strand
TTATACTCAAAAAACCAGTTTTTTTGTAAATTAGCCGAAATATTTACGTAAATATTTATATTTACGTATTTCTCAAAAATTGAATATTTTGTCTAAAACATGAAAATCCGAAGTTTCGTAGACATCGGTTTCGAAATGAAAAAGGTCAAAATAAATAAATATCTCAGGTATGTTAATGAAGCATTTAAAAAAATTAATTGTTAAATTGATGAGAAATACAATTACAAAACATCAAAGAAGCATTTGCAATGAAAACTATAATACATGAGAGTTTGTGATAAAGATTAATAAATTACGATTGCTTGTGTGGCAAATATTATAGTTGATAACATAATTTTCTTTTAATTGAATTGAATGATATGACAAAGAATCATCTTGAAGGTAGTCAGGTAAATGCAACAATAATTTATTTTGAATTTAATTTAAATCGAAACTTCATTTTTATATCCAAACTAAACCAATATTTGTTTAAAGGTTACTGTCCATTTGCGAAGTACTGAAGCATGGATATAGCAGATGAAAATTAAAATGCTACGATTCTTAACTAAGGTGACCGACCAGATCATGGCGACCCATCTGTCCCGGTTAACTTAAGACACGTTACGGTTTTTAATTGAAGGATAATATATAATATTTTTGAAAATACTGAAAACTAAATCCAATTATGTACATGAAAATTGCCTTTAAACTTCTGGAAGCTGTAGACTCATGCATGATTATTCGAAAATCAAAAGGTTACAGCTATACAGAAACAACTTTCCATATCATTCAGAATCAAGATACAAAAAAAGAATTTACAACAGCATGGCAACGGGTAAAATGTAAATAGCAACACAGCTATTAGAATTACGCTACATTTTATAAATATAAATTCTTCATTTTCCATCTGCATGGGATAGCCAAAAATACCACGGAGAAAGGCGTAGAAATCGAACTTATTTGCCACTGAAATTGGAGAAGGACATTATCAAGGTTGTGTATAAGTTCGTCTCTAGGCAGCTCCTTAGAGATTTCAGATTAGTTTTTATATTCCGAATAAATAATGAACGGTACACCACTACTGGTCATAATCTTATGCCCACTCCTGGCATTTTTTATAGAAAGAAAGTAGGTTTTCTCCATGTCCTTTTTGCCCATTCCTTCAATCCTTGGAATAAATAAATTGTTGGATTTTAAAGCTTTCTATGTACTATGTATTTTGAAGATCTAGCACATTTTCTTTCAAAAGGTTTTGGATTTTGCAGAAACACATAAAAGTACAAAAATACAATATCATTTGAATACGATGTTATTGATTTCAGTCAGATTTTAAGTCCTCTTAGTTCTCTAGGTACACAAATGTCTTGCTAACATTGCCTTTTGGACGTGCCGTAACCTGGTACACTGATATCGTCCACACATGAAATTATGCAAGCCTTCTTCTCCCAAATACACCTTCGATTTGGAAAATTTTCTTTTAAAAAAATAAATTTTTAATGAAAAAATTCCTCTAGTCTAACTTGAGTGTACATGTAAATATGTTACAACTAATGGTAAATTACAACCTAAATAAATTAACCATTATCTACTTGGGCAACTTGAAATATATATTTTATAAACAGAAATGTGAATCTATTAAAAAGCCCTATGTTGTGAAGAGCGTTGCAAATTATGAAAAAATGGCTTTGCGTTTCGCTAGAGAAGTAATCTCATGTCATGTGCACGTAATAAGTCCCCCAATTTGTTCTACATTACTCATGCATTGCACTAATACATAATAAGGATAACAAAAGACAAATTCCTGCTAGCTGCCCATGGAATTATAATTTTCTCCATAAGGAATAAGATAGAGTTTTTGCCTTTTTTGCCCAGGATTCCAATTTCTTATTCAAGCCCTAGTTAGTAGATATTAAGACATTATATTTATAACTATTTGTAAGCAAGGTGTGTGGTTGTTTTAATTTCTTCGTGAAAAATGCCTAAAGCCAATTCCAAAAGTCGAAAACAAAACCCATTTTTATAGACATCCAGGTTTTCTCATTAACCATTAATTACAGTAGCATAATCAAAAAGCAATATCCACTGGTTTGAAGTTTTGTACCCGAATTATTTTGTATGCGTGAAAGTGAAAATGATAGTAACTTAGAAAGTTAGAAGTAAGAAAAAACATGAAAAGTATGATATTGTATTATTCCCTTGTTGCGTAGTATCATATGACATTTTATGAGCAGCAATGTTTGTTGATAAGATAAATTATTCCTAAGTAGTAGTAATTTTAAGTTTTAAGTCTATCATATCGTATCATATCGCAGAAATACTTTATACTTTATGTAAGTGTGCAATGAGGTTGTTATCCCATAAGGAAAAGTCAAAGAATATTACAAGTTTAGATAATTGATAAGTTAAGGTGTAGTGCACTACACGCTTAACATACAAGTTCCAGAAATTATGTGAAGCATAATGTGAATCCAAACTTGGTAAGCAGATAAATAAAAATGCAGTTAAATAGGGATTTCTTACTTTAACTGACATACATATAACGATATAACATAATAAATAGGAAATAGTTTCGCAAAATTGTAAGTAACATTTTTAATTTGAATACGAAGCAGCTTTTAGTTTTTAGTAAGGATAAAACAAATTTTTAGAACAAGATTTTTAGTACGCACACAAAATTATTTTTACATACCAAGTTTTAAATTAAATTATGTTAAAGATAATAATAATATGCTGGTAATTATATCATATTTATCTATCATTTTAGTCTAGAGTTTTCGAGTTTAAGAAAGAGCAGTTGATACAAACTTTGAATAAAGGAATACAGTAAATTCTTAAGAAATGTATTCTTTTAGATCAAGCATTTAAGAATAAAATACATTGTATGATAGCATCGTGTGATTTACATATTTAAAACGAAAGCAAGACAAAAATGAAAGAATACAATTATCTAGGTGAAGGAAATGCAGCCATTTATAAATGAAATAATGGTGTGAAATCCAATTCAGGAAATTTTGAAATAAATTTACTTTTCGAAATATGTTTGTGGAAAAATTGTATGCATTTTGAAAACAGATGTAGTAGATTTAGTTCTAACTGGATTTCCATAAAATTTTGTACCTGCCTGTCTATTCATGCATCTAACTGTCATTTTCATAGTTAACTAATGTTAAATTTTTTGGGTTCTGGGTTCGTTCGGAAGGTTAAGTTACCAAAGACCAGAAATCAGCCACACCCACAACTCTAGGCCACAATTTTCGCAACTTGATTGTACTAGAGATAAAAAAGGGTTTGCGTTTGGGGAAAGTGAGATTCATGTGTTTATTGGCGTCGTCAGTCTGTCCTTTGTCGCAAGTGTGAACTGTTATCTATATTAATACAAGCCTTGAAAACTCTATGTATGTTTGACGTTTGAGGCAGCCTATAGACTCAAAAACTACTGAACGTACAAACAAACCAAATATACCATTCAAAAGAGGGAGAAAAGAAAAACTGCAATAGACAATACGGAATAGTTGTAAATTGATGTATGAATGAGAACAAGACCCCTATGACCCACTGATAATTGTTAAAACATCTGATAACCGAGCTTATTGTATGTTATTTATGAATGGATCATATTATACTACTTGAACTACTTAAGATTGGACATAATTGTAAATCAGAATGGAAAAACGTACCTCGTCATTACGGAAGTGATATTCGGAAGTACACGGAGCAGGAGATGTATCATCCATCTCGAAAGCGTTGTGGCGCTTATCTAAAGACAATGTCGGAACTGTCCCATTAATACCTTCTCGAACCACTGCCATAGCCAAAGCCCGCTCAAGTCCTCCAAAGGGCGAAGAAGGCTCCACAATTTTTTAACACCACTTTCACAATTTTAATGTTAATTACCACTACCAGTCTCTTTATAAAGTACCACAAAAACGCTTAATTGTTCTCAAACTCAGTTTCTTCTGCTTGATTTTAATTGGTATTTGATACTGAACTGAACTGAACTACGACCGAGCGAAGAGGTTTTTTATTCTTTTTACTATACTGCTTAGTTAATACGAACAGCTATGCAGTATATTATCATATCATAAACTGTGCTAATTTTGAGTCTTATTTTGTCTACAAGAGATCACAAAAAAGTTAAATCTTCTATATTCTTTTTAATGTAATTGTCTTCTGAGCAATTGTTTTTTATTTCATTTGTGCGTACTGATTTGCTCGTTTCTCACTAATGAATTTCGTTGTATGTGGCTTTCTTAAAATGAATAATCAATCCAGTAATTTCCTCTGTTTTCCCTCTGGGCTGTTCATAAAAAATGCGAGAGAAATGGAAGGATCCTCGGACTCCTGATAACAAGCATGAACAAAAATGAAAAGGAAGGACAATTAATTATTTGGAAAATTGAATCCAACTGTCATTTTATTCATTTGTATTTAGAAATCGAATAGTAGAAAACCAATGATTGAGGTCCCCCCAGCCAGCAAAAGGATTATTTCATGTAGGGCCTCTCTGCCTCTATTACACGTATCGGGCCTCATTCAATGACTTTCTACATGAGAAGAAATAGGAACTAGCAACTAGGGCATTCTTGGGTTAATTATGAGAATAATGAGAAATAAACAACAGAGAAAATAATTTTCTATGATATTAACTGCGTGAGAAAGTCATTATGTCCTACCTTGTTTTTCAATACTTTTCCAAAATTGTGATAGGATCACAGCCTTCACAACACAACAATGTCCTAAGACGTAAACCGACGTAAATAAACGTATTAACGAAAATGCGGAATGGATACTCTTTAGGAGGCAAGTTGTTTACAATTATTGTTTGCAATTGCTAATAACTTATTTATTGGAGTTGGCAGTGATCGTGTTATTCCCTCTTCGTAATGTCCAACATCAGGTAATTCAGGCTTTTTTGTGACTATAATACACACAAAAGTTTTATGAATTGCCATAAATTGTTGTTTATCAATTAATATTCTAATAATGAAAGAACTACAACTTGCAATAAAAAAAAAACTAATTAAACTGTATCACAAGTTTCACAATCTTACCTTGAATTGGGCGTAAATCTCACAAGACTTCAAAGACTGTATCCCTTTCCTTTATCAGTCTACTCATGCACACACTACTAAATTGCAAAGTAATAGTGCAATGAGAACGATCAAAAACTGTGAACTGTGAACTGACCCATTGACCTGTACCTCGCAAAATATTATGATCAATGTCAATGTTGATACAACAATAACACCTGATTTACATCAAACCACCTGCTCTGGGCACTGAAATGTTTATAACTCGTAACTTTGTACTATGTACTACCTATCAATTCTACGAAAAGAAGCTTCCAAGAGTAGATAATTGTGTTGTTGCTGACTGCGTGTTCCTTTTGATGACACTTTTTAATTTAATATCCTTTGTGCGCTTTCAAGTCTTAATTCTTAACGTTAATATTGTGCGTTGTGTTGTGGTGATTTCTGCACGGGCTTGCAGATTCCCTTTTAGATAATTGTATATTCTTTCGAAGTCAATTATAAAAACGATGACAAATGCTGAATGTAAATGTTCTATAACAAAACTAGCTTGCAAATCTCATTACATTATCAAGTTAAAGGCTACGTTGAACTCATTATTGACATTTTTACTATTTAATGTACTATATAAATGGACAATAATGGATGGATATTCAAGTCGCTAGTATCAACAATCAATACGCAATCAATAGCAATATAACATTTTCTTTCTCAGAGGTTTATATAAGTAATTAGTTAGTTATTACATAATATAAAATCGACGCACGATAGCAATAGAAATGATTTGAATGACGTGACATAAATATCTATCAAATTATAACTTAATTAATACAGTAGATATATATATTATTATTGTATATTAAATTATTGATTTGTTTATAAGTGAATCATATTAAATATAAAATAGATTCAGGACTAGAAAATGCAGTCAATCGTCATCTTTAACAATACAGGCAAAGTCTGGAGGTTAATTAAGTTGTAACTAACTCTAGATTCTTAGATACTAATTATTATCAAATCCAATGCACTTTGCAATGTCAAATATTTCGTCGATTCCACAGTCAACAGTGCAGTCCGGCCCTTTTTTTGACGTGTCAACGCTTTTTGACAATCCAGGTTTTCCTCGTCTCTGTAGTTTGGAGAAAGTATTGTTTCGCTTGCATTATATATATACTAGTACTACTACCCAACGAATCCAACCGTTTCCCTGACAACTCATTTATCTTTCCACTAATTATTTTATTTTCCCTGTTTTGTAAATAACTGAAATAATGATCAGCATCAGCACTTACTTAACAGTTCAGAAGATTATCATCATCACATTTATCCAATGTCAAATGTATTTCATTTCACCATAACCAATAACGCATTCCATTCTTACCAACATCAAAGCCAATCTTTCATGGTAAGTACAAAGTAAGCATCAGAGTTAATTAGAAATTAGTCAATACTGATTATTCCATCATTAATTATCAATTATCAACAATCATCATGCAGTCAAAGTGGAAAGTTCATAGTTCATAATTGTGAAAGTATGTTAACTGCCGTGGACTGTGGACTGATTGCCGTAAGTTGGTAGCCGGGTACAAAAGTTCGGGTTTTGCACCAATACACAATATTAATTGCTGATATTGTTTCAAAACTTTTTCGTTCCTCACATTTTCCACACGCATTCCTCACTTTCTCCTCATCAAATCAACTATGAGCTATTATTACAAATTAACTCTTTAGAATAGATAAAAATAATGAATGCACAATAATAATCTATTATATCGATACTATGCATATAAATTTATGTGTGCGCTTTAATAGATCACAAAATTCCACTCTTAAATGTCCTAAACACTACAAATATTATGGAAAGCACAAAACTGAGCGTTGTGTCATTACACATTACTTTACATATTTTCCATGTTATTGTACTTGTATTATTGTGGTGGTGGTGGTTAGTTAGTACCTAAGTTTTAAGTATCAAGTATCAATTAACGATCTATAAAACAAGTCAAGTTTGCTTCAAAGTTCTTCCCTTGTCTGTGGTGGTGGTGGAGGTGACAATTAAAAAAAGTAATTATTATCATTTCACATGTTACGCTAAATGGTAAGAGCATAGTTAATAATATTATTATTAATAATAATAATATTGCAAATTGTGCGAGTGTGTGCGACGGAGAGGAAAATCACAAAATTTCACAAGTTATTTATTATTACACAGTACTGAAGTGACTACTACTGGTGGTGGTGGTGTTTTTTACTGGATTGTATTAAAATCAGAAACTTGTTCAATTATCCAATACCCAACACCCAAAGTAACATTGAAACTCCAAGGTTGAATTGAATAAGAGAATGACGAAGGGGCCTTGGGTCCGTGTTCAATTTTTGTCCAGTCCACCAGTCACCCAGACCAAAGAGAGAGTAAATTTACTTTTGAGTAATAGAGTGGTGGTGGTGGTGGTGTGCAGTGCAGAGTCTACCACCAAAGAAGAAGAAGGGAGAGAGAAATCCGCTCTACTAAAACTAGAGTACTCATAGCCAAAGAAAGAGGTACGAGAGAGGTGCTTCAATAGTAAAGTAGCAGTGGTGGTGGTGGTCGTCCTAGTGGATCCTTCAATACCAAAGTGGCCGTACCGTGTGTGTACCTCTTTTTAGCAGCTAGCTCTTTCCTTCATATGATGTGATGATGTAGAAGTGGTAAAGAAGAGAGTCAAAGCGAATTTGCCACAGAGATATATAGAAATATTCCTTAAAAAGGCAAAGGAAGACGTTGTCTTGGACGTCGACTTTCCTTATTTTGCCGTGGTGGACCTCTAACTATTCAAAATAAAATAAAAGTCCTATAGTATTGGTATTTTGCAAGAGTAGTTGTTGTATTTCTTAGTTTTGTTGTGGGTCTGAGAGTGATGCTTGTCCTAGGCAGCCTAGGCTCCTACTAATACCCTCAGAAACAAGAGAACTTAATTTATCCTCTTTTTCTTGTGGAATAAATATGCTCAAGAGTTTATCATTTCTCTGTTTTTCTCCAATTCCTTCTTCCTCGCCGTTCCTTTATGAATATAGGAAGAAGTGAAGCGTTCTTGGGATGTTGTTCTTATGGAATTATGCTAGGGATTAGATGATGTGTGTGTTTGTGCGACCCTAATGATCACCCGACCACCGAACAATCATTGTTATTGGGTTACTAGAAGATTGCGAAATTATGGTGACCCATTTCATAATTTGCATGATGACATTATTATATATTGCTTTTACTTGTGTAATGGCAGTAATGGGATATCATTGGAATAATATGATAGTATGGCTTTGTTCTCAGGATGATGATTGTTTAATTTCCGAATGTTTGTTTGTGTAGAAGAGAGTAGAGAGGTTTTCTAGTTAGGGGGATTTGGGGATAATAATGGGATAATGTATTGGAATTTGGAAGTAATGAAGTTCGAGGGTAAGGTGACAAAGGGAATTGGTAAGTTCGGACTGTTTTTCTAGAGTTTATTACTAGAGACTGTTTTGACATTATAGACATTGGATTTGGGGTTTTTTTACAACTCTGGAAAAGGAAAGAAAAGTAGAAAGAAAGATTCGGGTTTTATTTCATTATGGGATATTATATAATATCAGCATTGCAAAAAGTTTCTTTCTTTGCCCTAACCTAACTTACTATTCTGTATTATTATGTGATCTGATGTGATATTATTAAGGGAATTCGAGTTCGAGTTGTATAAAGATTGGGATTCGGTTCATCCGTAGTCAAGTCAGTCTCACTCACAATCAGTAGTGCATGGTGTCGGTGGCTGACTGTCCCGTCAGTAGTAGGGCAGTCCCGTGGTATTGAAAGTTTTGAACACTTTTCGGTCCCAAGTGCACAGCATAGTTTTATCTATGTATATGCAGTTAAGTCTGTATAGTGTGATAGAAGAAGAGTTTCAGCATTTTAGAATAACTATTACTGTGGTATTGCACCCAGAGCAGAGTGATCTGAAAACTCGAAAGAGCAGTAATAATAGTAAAGCCATGAAAATGTATAGGAATAGTTGGAAATGTTGGA
The DNA here is from genome assembly GCA_034698605.1 of Isotoma decorata. Lineage (NCBI taxonomy): Eukaryota > Metazoa > Arthropoda > Collembola > Entomobryomorpha > Isotomidae > Isotoma > Isotoma decorata. The sequence continues at coordinate 1,928 of JAQGBU010001928.1, read as the reverse complement.
ATGGTAAAAAAAGAATGGTTGCTTAGTTGCTGTTATCATACCAAGAAATACCGTAAGCATTGCATATGAGGACCATAACTATGATGATGGTGATCATGATGAACCAGTACTAGGGAAAAAGAGAGACAGACCAGGGAGCAAGTCAAGTGCCCGGATCAGTCAGTCACACGAAAACTCTCGACCCGACAGCGACCTTGCTTCACCCATTTCCATTTAGAATTGTATGCATCTTACGCTTATTTAATATGACATTCCTACTACTCTATAATATATCTTCAGTATTCGGTTTCTATTTTATCCTTTTTTTTCAAAAAAAATATAAAAAAAAATCAGGCAGAGTTGATGAAAGGTTTTTATTTGTTTGGTAGAAAAAGAACGAGTCAAGTATAATTTGCTTTAGACATGGACCACTTTAATAATTTGATTTGTAAATATCTCTCAACTCAAGCAGTTTCCATTACCATCCAACATTAGAGATAAACTGGAGAAGAATATTGTTTAATGGAATGAAGGGTAAGAGGACTACACGATTTAGCTAAAAGCATGCTTCCGTTTAGTTGTTTATGATTTTAGGGCTTCCAGAATTATCAGAATAATATCTTCACAAATGTTTTGTCTTATCACAAGCAACGATTATCTGCATCCGTCACCCTGAGACAGCAATGTCCATTAATCAATTCTGTCTGAATTGTCATAGCATGGAAATTGATCCTTTTATGCTGATTTTATAGCTTGAGATATATTTTTTGTCATTTTGCAATGAGCGGCTCTCATATGAATTTGATGTTAGAAAAGGATTTAAAAGTACCTATCAAAATGACAATTTATCCTTCTTGTCTAGACGGATAAAATTATACAGCTGTACTTGTTTTTTTGCATAAAGGATAAGCTTGAAAAAAAACTTTCCATTCCATTTCACCCGGTAATAAAAGAAGGAAAAGATGTAGGCGAATGAAATCAAAACGGGTGGCAGCTTTTGTATGCTTGATTATTTCTTTGAAGACTGACAAAGAGAAAAGTTAACAAAAATTTCGAAAACAACGAGGAACATTATACTTTGGGTATATAGACTCAAACAACATGTTTTTTCCTTCAGGTGAATATCCATGTCATTTTGTTTACGACGTTAGGTACTGTCTCGAAACTTTTCTAATGATTAAATGTTGATAGGGCTTTGATCATGTTACTTTGTTTTTATTATGAAAGAAAGACATTTGATATCATGTTTACGGGTTCGAGGTAAAAAGCTCCCGTCAACAACTACCTTTCTCTTTTTCTCTCACAATCTCCCAGGTTTTCTAAATGCTGAAAATGTGTGGGCAGCAGTCGGTCTAAGACTGAGGTTGTTTTCTAAAACGTGAAAATATCGATAGACACTAAAATAAATTTCCAAGGAGTTCTGAAAAGTGAGATTTGTTGCATTATAAAATTATTCTATTTTGCCACTGCTGATGAGGGCATTTAAAATTGTTAAAAATACAGCCTTTTGGGGAACTAATCTTTCCAAAAGGTATGAAATCTTTGCAGTGTCAAAGAAAGTTTATAAAATTGTGAGACATGAATATTCTCACTCCGATGAGATTTCTCTTCATAGTTGGTGATTTTTGAAACAGATAAAAATTACTGTATCTATAAGCATTGTTTCTAGTATAAGCCAAGACAGATATGAAATAATATTAAGTTTGAATGTTTGAGTACAATTATTTGTTTTTGATCCCTATTCGTGAGATTCTGTATCATTAGCCCGAGCCTAGGGCTTATGTACCCGGTCTGTCTGTCTGTCTGTCGGTCTGTCGTTTTAACGATAACTCAAGAACGGTTCAACCGATATGCATGAAATTTTGACCACACCTGTATTAGGCCAAATCAGGAACCGAGTTCGAAGATGGGCAATGTTGGTCAGCTGGTTGACCCGTGGTGGGCTAAAA
>JAQGBU010001927.1:0-10975 GCA_034698605.1 Isotoma decorata | reverse complement strand
TACTTACCGAATTAAAGTTAATTCTAAACATTTTATTTCTAAGTGAAAAGATTAGGGAATTACCCACTAATCATATTGGTGACTCTGATGGGACCTTACCTAATATATTATTATTATTCTAATATATTAAGCACATTTTTCCCTGTGTCACGAAGTGACCGCTTATACCATATGCTCAGCAAAGCGCTAGCATTAGTAAACGAACCCCCGTGTTTACGGAAGTTTACAGGTAAAGGGAAACTAATTAAGTATTTTAGGTAAGGTAATTAATTTTAGATTCTACCATTCCAGTATCTTCATAGGACCGACTTTTACATACCTACGGTGTGAAAGGTCGTGATGCTATATTATACCTTGATCTTAGAATAACGTACGGTACATTTGTTTTTTTCAGGTAATATTATCCCACTGTGTACTCATACAGGTAGGACTTATACTTTTAGTGGTAATACAGTATTTTACTACGGCCTTCTTATCTCATTCCACATTCAGCTATTCGGTAGGCCACTTGATCCTACAACGTTATTGAGGCGTCATCACCAGCTGATCCCTGGTCATTACTTCTCATTGTCTATTCGTTTATGGACAAGAAATTGAATCTTAGGTCACAGGGTGAACCTGAAGATCACGGCAATTTGTCTGAAATTCTGAGAGAAGACAGACGTAGAAGGCAAATTCATTATCGACAACGAAATTTAGACTTTTTTGACGAACAAGAAGAGGACTATATACGTCCCCGAACACACTCCGATTCGAGTATAGCCCCACATTCCAGTACACACATCGGGTCCTTAAGTGGCAACCCTTTGGTGAATGTACAGGGGGCTTCTTCCCATCCTTCCAGCGCTCCACCTATTGTTCGTCCAGCTCGTTTGTCCACAAATTTGGAACATCACACTTTTTCTCCAATTGCGGGAGATTCCCATGCTGCACGTACGATAGTTACTCCAAACAAAATACCTCCACCTCCACCACTTCCGGTGCATCTTATCCATACTTCTACTGCGGACACACCTCCCAGTCCGCCTCCAGTTAAACCACCTACTCCACCCAAACAACCGACTCCACCCATCCCCATTACAATTGTTACGACTAAACGTAAGGCTGACGAAACTTTGGAAAACACTTTTAAATATCAAATTGGACCTTCAGAGGATTCTGAATATTCCTTTGAACAGGCCCAACAACAAGCAGTCTCACACCAACGCCAACTGGAGTTGGAATTAGAACAACGACTCTTCAGACGGTCACAAACCTTAGCAAGGTCTCCTGTAGCTTCGACTTCAGCAGTCGTCGTACCTGCAGCGCCATCTGCTGGAACTCAACAACAATTAGACGACATCAATCGTCTGGAACAGCAAATCAAGGCAATCGACGAAGCTCTCGCTCCTTATTCCCATCTTCGATTAGATTATACTTCTGGTGCACACACTACAGCGCCATCTTTTACAATACCCTCACCACCACATCAGGAAGTAGAGGTCATCGAAGAGAATTTTGTCAAACCTGACTCCCCAATATTCCAAGCACCCCCTCTCCCTCCACCAATCGTCGAGGATTTTGACCCAAATCAATCTGAGGACCATTTTTATCAGCACTCCGATTCGATCGACCACCCAGCTCAAACGTCTAGTCTCGCACCTAATCTTACTTCGGCTTTCACCTCTGACTATCAGCACACTCAAGCTCTCGTACATACATCTGAGGCAGAGTCGCCTCCAGTTTTTCGGAGGTCTACTGCTACTCCTCGAACGCCACCTAGACAGAGTTTTACGACACATAGGAGTACAACAGAGATTCCAAGTAGTGAATCAGAACAAGACGAAGTATTTGATGAAGATATAGACGACGATTACACTCACTTCACCATTCCTCCAGAATCACAAACAGATCATTTAGGAGAATCCTCAGCATCAGTAGTCGCCCCACCAGAATATGATCCAAATTATAATCCTTGGGATTCAATTCAAGTACTAATTGACAACAACATCGAATTTTCGGGACAACCGGCACTGACGCCAACCGCTCCAGAAGCTACACTAAGCGTCAACGACTTAGTCTTTTTAGGAGGAAGAGCTTATCAACACGATTCGCCACCAGATTTAATCCTTGATGCTCATCAGAGAGTAGATCTCTCCCATAACACAGTCAACCCAACGCCAAGTGAGCTCGATCATACGGAGAGCAAGGTAACTTCTAGTTCTAGTGAAGAGTACGAGGACGCCAGAGAATCTGAGCGTACTAACAATTTTAGTTCTAATCAAATTCTGCAGCAGGAGGAACAAGAAAATTCTCAACCAGCAGTAAATATTAACCAATCTATATCAGATCAATTAGCGGAACAATTGAGAATACGATTACAGGATCGACTGACTGAACGTATTCGTCATAATTCAAATCCAAATAACTACACCGATTACGACCATACAAATCTAGCAGATCCGGAAGAGGGTTGGAACTTAACCAGCACCATGACGTCCGTCACCGTGTATACACTACCAACTCAAACTCAACAGTATTTAGGAAATACTTCACCGGAGCAATTTTTATCCACTTTCAATGCCATCAGCACCCAACATCAATGGGACGACAAGGCGCCGATGCTACATCTGCCCCTCTATCTCAACGAGGGAGCAAGAGATTGGTGGCTAACATTCCAGAACGAACAAGCTGGGATCCAAAAAGTAGAACCAGATGTCGTAGTAATTCCATGGAAAACAATAGAGTCAGCTTTAAAGAAGACGTTTGGATTGCATGAGACATATGATGTCTTAGATGCGAAATTGAGACAAAATAAATATAAGGAGAAACAGCCTCCGGAAACGTATTACTACGCACAACGTAGGCTCATGGACAAGATAGACAAAAACATGAGCGAATCAGTTAGGATAAGCTACTTACTAGCAGGGTTAGACCCTAAATTAGCCAGGGAAATTTATTTAAAAGGTATAACAAAAAGCGAAGAAGTGCTTCAGCACTTAACACAAGTACACAAGATGGACGCAATTTTAGCCAACAGAAGAACCACGAATCAAGTGCAGCTGCTTGAAGAGAATACAATTGATGACTTATGTTCACAGGTAATAAACATGATTGAACAGAAAAATAAATATGTCCCAAAGCCCGGGCAGAGTTCTAGTGCTCAGTCACAGACTCTCCAAAGAAATGTCGACATGCATGCAAACATGCCAGGCCGACGGAGCGCTCAAAATAGGAATAATACCGGCCAGGGTTCTCGTGGGTCCTTCGGGAGACGTCCAGACGGTACCCAATACAAACGAGGAAACCCAAGAGGTCCTCCCACCGTGCAGCACTTCTACTTAGGGGAAGTTGCAGGTCAGGGTTCCTCTTCAAGTGGATATGTATCTAGTAGATCGGAAAGAGGGTCCGCTTTCCGTAGTGCTTATCCCTCCAATCGAGGCGCCGTGAGAGGACGACCATCGATTGGACCACAGAGATTTAATAGAGGGCAAAATGCACCTCGATACGCTCAGGATCGCCGATACAATGATCAAAGGGTTAATGATCAAGGATATCAAGAAAGATGCGATATTAGGTATCAAAATGGGACTCAGCGCGCAGGGAATACGCAGCAGCAGGCTCGTAATTCACCTAACCTCAGAGGAATGAGGAATGGCAACAATACGTTTTCATGCTATCGTTGCTTCAGGCCAGGCCATTATGCAAGTACTTGCACCGCCCAAATTCCGGAAAACTATTAGGAACTCAAACAGGGGGATTTGAGTTGCCTACATTGAAACCCCATTGTATGTTTTTATTAAATAGTGGGCCATATCTTCTTTTCGTCATATTGAGAATTGATCAGAAGAAAGTAATTACACTTATCGACACAGGTAGTTCTATATCAGCGTGTCATCCATTCTTAGCCAACGAAATATTTGAAGTTGATGAACTTCCCATCAAAGGTATCACAGGTAGTACATCTGTAGATAGAAAAACTACACTGACGATAGAGTTTGATCACATCAAAGTGCCTTACGATGTGTTTCTGATGCCTACCCTGTCGAAGAAACTACTATTAGGTTCTGATTTCCTTCGATTGCATCCTCCAATAATCAATTTCCGGACTGAATGCATTGATATGTGGGATCAAATATTCCCTTTCTTTTGGACGTATATGGATGCATACAATTATTTGACGGGTCCAGAAATAAATAAAATAGACATTCAAGATATAGATATAGATAGTGAGAATTTGCCAATTAAGGTTACTGTTACAGAGAACGTAATGGCACCACCTAAGGCATATACATGGGTACCGGTCACATTAGAATGTGCTGGAAACGACCTTTTTGAGAAACAAGAATATATGTTTGAGTTTAATGAACGTTTCTCAGAAAGACACGACATGTTAGCGTTAGATTTAGTGGTTAATCCCAGAGAGTTTTCAGAACTAAAAGTTTTGAATTACAATGATAGACCGCGTAGGGTTAATGTAGGATCAACCATAGGTTTTCTACACCCAGTAAGCGCGATCTATACGATCAATCCCCAGGGGAATATACATAATCCAGCTCCGAGAAGAGAGCATAGAATGACAGCAGATCAATTACGCCAACTCAAAGTTAATGAGGAATTGACGACAGAAGAAAAACAAAAGTTGGTTAATTTACTGACTAATTTTGCAGATGTTTTCAGTTGGGATCCCGATGTACATGTGGGTGGCTACACAGGCCCACTCCCAGATTTCAAAGCTATCGACGTCGGGGATGCGCAACCTATAGCACAACGTAGATATAATTATAGCTATAAAGAACGAGAATTTATTAGCAAATCAGTAGAAGAATTACTCAAAGCAGGCATTATTAGTAAGAGTAATTCCTCATGGGCGTCGCCTGTCGTGCTTGTGGCCAAGCGAGATAAAGGTCAGAGGTTTTGTTGTGACTATAGGTTATTGAATGAACGCACAAAAATTGACAAATTTCCAATGCCCTTGATCCGTGATTTATTCGAATTGGTTGATAATATGAAGATAATGAGTACCATGGACATAAACCAGGCATTTTGGAGCATTCCGCTGAAACCCGAGGAGCGCCCTCTAACGGCCTTTACCTCAGATAGCGGTTTACATCACTGGAATTTCCTGCCATTCGGTTTATGATATGCTCCCGCGATTTTCAATCGCGTCATACGCCACTTGTTCAGGGACATCATGTTTGGATCTCCAAACGCATTTTGCTTCATCTACGTCGATGATTGTTTGATATATTCGAAGAACTTTAGTGATCATGTCAATCATTTGGAACAGTTCTTAGTCAGACTAAGATATTCCAATCTTCAGCTTAAACCCTCCAAATGCGCATTTGCTCAATTTAAAGTTTCTATTCTTGGATACGAAATGACGCCAGATGGCATTGGTGTCGACCAAAATAAAGTCAAAGCAATCAATCAAATGCCACGACCTAACAACGTTACTTCTGTACGAAGTATCATAGGTATGGGTACGTTCTTTAGGCGGTTTGTTCCTAATTTTAGTGAGCTAGTAAGACCTCTAATTAACTTAACCAAAACAGATGAAAAGTTTCTGTGGACTGCAGACTGTGAAAAAAGTTTTGTAGAGCTTAAACGTCGCTTAACACAAGCTCCAATCCTAGTGAACTTTGACAAGTCACTGCCTATTGAATTACATTGCGATGCGAGTAACTACGCATTAGGTGCGTGTCTCTTGCAACCCTTTGAAGGAAAATCTAGGGTCGTAGCTTACGCTTCTCGACTCTTGAATAGCGCCGAGAAAAATTACTCTACTACTGACAAAGAAATTTTAGCAATGATCTTCGGTTTAGAATCCTTTAGAATGTACTGCTATCAGCAGCGTGTCCGGATACTGACTGATCATCATTCTTTATGTAACCTCTTGAAGGTCAAACATCCCAGGTCTTCGCGCTTAGCGCGTTGGTTATTAATTCTAGGAGGTTATCAACTGGATATTCGCTATATTAGAGGCAAACTGCATACAGTAGCTGATTGTTTGTCACGGGAACTGGCAACGTCGTTCGAGGCTCAAGACGTTGGCGACACGCGTCGTAACATACGCCCCGCTGAAGTCGCATTTTTGACAGTACCAGATTTTAGGGCAGAGTTCAAGATAACTCAGTTAGAGGATCCTTTTTATGGTCCAATAATACAGAAATTACGAGCAGACATAGAATTTTATCACCCTCAATTTATGCTTAGAGAGGATATTTTATATTATGTAGTTGGCTCTCCCAAATTAGCGATTCCACAAACTTTTATTCCTTACTTTTTGCTAAGTTATCACGACGATTATTGTGGAGGACACAAAGGCGTCGAAATGACTTTAAAACGTTTACAAACTTTCTACTTTTGGCCTAATATGGCAAAAAATGTGAAAAACTACGTGGACAGTTGTGTGAGCTGTAAGGCTACCAAGAGCACTAACTTCAAACCGCATGGTCTTATGCAACCACTGCCGATAGCAAGCTACCCTTTTGAATCCATTTATCTAGATTTAATTGGAAAACTTCATCCGAGTAATCCAGGCAATTACCAATATATTTGTGTTGCTATTGATAACTTAACTCGTTATGTCATCGCTCAACCAATGCGTCGTGCTGATGCTAAAACATTGGCAACGTTCTTACTCAATCAGGTATTCTTTGCTTTCGGAGCTCCACGTTCGATCATAATGGATAATGCTACCATTAATAGGTCACAGTTAATCCAAGAATTGACCAAGGGTTTTGGTACTCATGCCGAGTACACTACACCTTACGCACATCAGTCCAATCTCACTGAACGTGTGAATCGAACCATCGAAAATGTTTTAGCTAATTATGTAGACAATGCCACTTCATCTTGGCATACAATGCTTAGCTCAGTGGTATTTAGCATTAATATTACACCTCACTCTTCTACTAAATTCAGTAGTTATTATCTTCTGTTTGGTAGACATCCTACTGTTCCGTTGGATGTACCCTTCGTTGTTCCTTCTTTACCGCCTGATTATATCGATCGTTTGCAAGCTGCGCGTAAAATCACACAAATTCATCTTCTACAGGCTCAAGAAAAACATCGAGTGACTTACGATAAGGCACACCAGGCTTCAAAGTTCAACGTGGGCGATTTGGTCATGCTTGACATACAACAATTCGAAGTAGGATCTTCTCGTAAATTAAATCCAAAATTTAAAGGTCCTTATAGGATTTTGAAAATGGTCAATCCTATTAAATACACCATCGCAGCATTGGATGGTTCCTCACCACCTACATCAGTCTTAGTCAGACGGCTGAGGCCATTTGCTGACAGAGACGTCAGACTCTTGATAAAGGAGGCCGATCCTCATAAAAACGCGTTACCCAATGTCATCAAACGGGTAGTCGATAATCAATCGAAAACGTTCATCCCTACATCGTCAAACCAATCCCAAGATCGGTCACCCGATCTTCTCGATCATCTAGGTGATCCTGATTTTAATTTCGCCGATTCAGTAGATCCGGTACAAACTAAACAATCCATAGAAAAACATGGCTATAGAACTCGTTACGGTAGGACTATAAAGTCTACAAATTAGACACTCCAATTCTTAGATAACGTCCTGGAAAGACGTTAAACTTACCCAACCGTCCACATTGGATACACGACGGTTATTTAAATTATTAATCAGTAGCAAGGTAAGCTATTTGAGTAATTCACACAATTCGAAACTTCTTTGTTCAAGTATCCGAGATATTTCGAGTATCTCGAATATTCGACTCATGAAGGAAAATACCATGTAGAGTGCAATGTAAAGAATCTACATGTATACAAAACATTAAAACAGGCTGCGGATGATACTGTCCAGCAGTGCAACCGCTGTAGGTTAGAGCCATCAGACCAATTAGAATCTCAACTAATTTGCTTGGTTTTGATCGCCTTTATGATCTACTTTCACTTTGCTTTCACTTAGGAGCAAGCAAAGACGAAATTGCTTGGTTTTGATCGCCTTAACGATCTGTTTTCACTTTGCTTGTACTTTGATAGTGACAAGGAAAGACAGAAATTGTTTGGTTTTGGTCGTCTTGACAATCTGCGTTAACTTTTGATACGTGTAAGTTGAGACAAAAAGGCGCAGGGTGACAATCAGTGTCAGCCCGCACCTCGGAGTCGGATGAAAGACGAACGATTTTGTTGTCAACTTTTCACCGTAGTTGAAAGTATGCAGCACAACGTTCTAACAAAATAGTTATGTAGACGTCAAACGTTTTTATTTGATTCCAATAAGAAGAGAGAGACGAATCTTCTTCTGAAGATGAAGATTCTGGAGGGTTATCTATGATTATCTTCTTCTGAAGAAATAAGAAATTAGTGCACACTCGAATTCCAAATTCTTAGTATTAAAAGTTGGAGTTTATTAATTTCATACTCACATCATATTTACTGGACAGTCACCATTAAGTGATTGTACAATCCAATAGCTAGAATAGACAGGTTTAATTGTCAACAATTTTCTGAACGGTTTACAGACAGCACAACCAGGAGCCAATTAGAAAATGTCAATAGAGTCAGTTAGGAAACAATAAAAGTGACAGTGGACAGGATCCACTAATAGTCTATGCATTAACACTCAGGTAAAATGCTATCTTGAGTGCTCCTTCGGCCTTGCATGTATTCTTGCGGGTATCCTCCGTCGTTACTTATATTTTATGTCCTTCAATAGTCCTTTAGGTAGAAAAAGGAAACACCCAACAAATCCTTGACTTCCCTTAAACATCGTACTAGGCCCAGAATCAGAATTCTGCGACGCTAAATGCCTTTCCTCAGAAAAGGAGCATTAGAGAAGACGTCCGGTTTACCCGAACACAAAACGAGAACAGAGAAATTTATTGTCAAATATGTTGACGTTGTCGATGAAGATAGTTGCCATGCATTGTGGCATGCCCTACCTGTCAATCTTTGTTTAGGGAATAGCTAGTTTGAACTAGGCACTTTTATAGAAATAATTGATTGTCTAAGTTTTGCGTCGACAACTTCGTAATTTTCGTGTGACAAAAAGGTTGCATTAAAGTCATTAACTCAAGGCAAAAAGTTCTTATCCGCTTCTCATACGTCTAAGGTGCAGTCGGAAGTACGACACCAACAAGGCACCAAAACAAGAAACAAAACTAATGTCAAACTAATAAAAGGTAAAATTTCTTAGCCATCCAACAATATCACAGAGTAACCAGTGCGGCTAAAGCAGAAACGTCTCAAAGTGCTTATCATCCAGATCAAGAGACATGATGATAAGATACGAAAAGTACGGTAGAATCAACAGATGTAGTTAGTAAGTTGGTATCTAACATCTTCTTCTCTCTTTCCCTCGTTTATTTGGAGTTCCTTTTCATTCATCTTTGTCCAAGATTGATCGAAACTTCTAAACTCCAAACATGTTATCACTCGGAGAATTGACTAGTTAAACAAAAAGAAAAGATCCACATACGGTGGGTCCATGATGTTGACAGAATATTTTTTTTTTTGCTCTAACATGTTCACTGCCTGTGATTATAAGTTATTCTAATTGGGAGGAATAAGACGCACTCTCGGATGTTCTGACGTAGTATAGAATCCTTTTAGAATTTTCTAGACCAAGTATTCTTCCCTACTGAGGAATTCTCCTGTAGAGATAGAATAGAGCTAACTCTAATATTGTAAATATCGTCAGCTTAATCTTTCAGATGGCTTGGACAATTCTTCTTGTTTGCTGCGTGCTCTTGGATCTGGGATCTACGGAACGAGTTATTCATAACTTATATTCTGAACCCATCTACAGAGTTACGAGTGGACTTTATCTGAGAGAAGCCCCTCAGGGCACGATAGTTTATTCAGAAACTACACCTCTCATTTTTGATGTGACAATTGGATTCACAACAGGCCAACAATTTCATTCTGAAATATTTGAAGAAATTTGCGACCAGACCGTCGAATTCCACCCTCTATGTCTAATGAGCATTACCTTTAGGAACAATATTAATGCTGCTTCCAACAAACTAGATGCATTGCACATGAGTTTGACTGGACAACATTTCCCTTACTTTGAAGATGTCACGTTCAATACAAGGCACAGTTCCTCAAATGAAATAAGAGAAACCAATGTAACGACTACCGGGCGTAAGAAGAGACAGATTCTCTTAGCCGCGGCAGGTATCGGAGCTCTTATTGGTTGGAACACTCACTCATCTTTCTTCGGTGAGTCAGACTTGGATACAGAAGCCATGTATAAACACCTCACTGAAGGTATAAGTCAAACTGAGAAAAAGGTAATACAGTTAGCTGGGAAAGTTGAACACTTTCAAGTTAACATGTTTCACAGTATGGAAAATGTGGCAAAAGTGTTCAACGAACAAGTTTCCAGCTTGAGTAATCGTACTGAACACTTGATAGACAACGTTAAGCGAGGTCAGTTACGTGAATTTTTGATCCTAGCCGAGGCTCTACAATTGATAAATCAAATGGTAGAGGTTTCGAGCTACGCTCAAATACTAATGGATTGCAAAGACATGCGACTACCATTAGCCGCTGTCAATAAATCCTTATTAACACACGAATTGACAGTTTTAAAAGAAAGCTTGGTCACGTTCTCTTTAGAACCAGTGATCCCGCTTACTCAGATGTCTAATTACTATAGACACTCATTGGCGACTTGTGTGGTTAATCCTACAAAGAACAGTCTCACAGTGGTGTTGAATATTCCAATTCAGCCGATAAATAGACAAATTAGATTGCTGGAAATTACAGCAATACCTTTCTATCACAATCAAGAATTGTGTAGAGTGGCGAATGAGCACACCCATGTGGTAGTCATAGATGACTCGAGACCCGTAGTTATCGAAGATGCTCACCTACATGACTGTAAAATTAACACTGGGATTTGTTTCTTCCGCGAATATTCGAACTCACCAAATATTAGAATTATGAGATTATGACTCAAATCAATGTTATGCCAATCATTCTTTGTCATTCATCTAATTGTAAGTTA
>JAQGBU010001926.1:0-10978 GCA_034698605.1 Isotoma decorata | reverse complement strand
TCCAACGATAGTTGACTCATATTATGATCAGGGAAATTGGGTAGTCAGGTTTCAAAAACACGACAGATGATGATAATAAGTTTGTATCGGTCAATCCACTTATACTAACTACAATTAGTAATTGGGTAACATATTTTTTATTGATATTTATGATAAACTTTACTTGAGTTCAGCAAACTATAAAATAAAAATTATTTTTATTCTCATATAAAAAAACTGAATGGGACGGTTTTTGGTCGAAAAGTCAAATCTTCCACATTCTTTGATGATCATGGCGTTTAAGGCTTTGCATATAAATGGTAAAACAAATGTTAAGTATAGAAAATCACAGTTTATTATAGTTTACTGGGAGACAAATTAAAAAATGTACAATATTTGTAAATTTCAGCAACTACCTAGATCGTCCTTCTTTCCCTAGAGTCCACATGCACATTTAAATGGCAAAAATAGTATAAAAAGTATGTTTCATTCAAAAAAAATTAATGTGTACTTGTTTGGCAAAACAATCTGTATTTGGCTAACACCTCATTCATTCATTCATGATATGACGAGTTATAACTTTCTCTGCCCTCTCACAAGGACGGTTTTAGTCTGGAAGGGCTGTTTGTATTTCACGGGGAAAAAAATTTTAAGTAAAACAAATGCGCTTGTTATCTACTGAAATATTTTAAAACTCATTATTACAATGTTCCTACTTCTTATCAGATTCCAACTTTTACCAGTTCTATCCTAGTGTAAGAAAATTCGAACTTCGAACTCTCAATAAAACATAGTTGATACATTTTAAAAATTCTCACTACCCATTAAATTGAATAATCAAAAAAACACTGGTCAATTTAATGACACAATTTGTTACATTTTTCAGTTATAAATTCTTAAATCTTGTGATATTATTTTAAACTTTTGTTTTATAGTAGCACATTATTTATAAAACATGTTAATATACTTAAAAGCTTATAATTCTAAAACTCTATAGACTTTAAATAGAAGATTATTAATCAAAATTGTTATTTAAAAAGAACAAATGACGAAGAATATGACATTATCAGTGATTTTCTCATTTTTGTATGTAACTTAAACAAAATACCCTTAAACCAAGTTCTTTTCTGGGCTGCTGGGAGGAGAGATAATAAAATTAAGGCGTGAGTAGGGATATTAATTCTTACAATTATTTTCAACCCCCACACCTGCCCTAGGTTAAAAAGTAGTTATTGAGAAAATCCAGAGGGGGTTTAAAAACACATTATACGGCATTTAAAAGGGGTGTTACTAAAAGTGACCCGATTTTTTTTCGTGACCGGTGGTCACCCAAAGTTAATTTAGATTATTTCTTCATGAAGATGTTTAGATGTTTCATTTAGGCATATTTGTATACATTATATGATCTTTGCAACAACAGATTTAATATAATATGAAACAGTTGAAGCAGCTAGCATATCAAACTGCCACTTGCATATCAAACAGCAGAAGAGCCTCTATAGAACTACTGATTTCGAGATAGCAAAATAAAATTGAAAGCTTCTAAGGAATGTGGGATAATCTTTACAGAGATATCATTGTCGTTGATTGATAAGAATTGGGTCTCCACTTGCAGCCGGTCGAGATGATTTGTATTTGTAGGATTGAGTTTCATTAAGTTTAATGGTTTTGTCTTTCTATTTCAGAGGTCTCAGTCTCTGTATTTACTGAATATTGAAATTTTATTTCCGTTTCATTATTTTATAATTATTACAATTAGATAACCACCACCAGTCCACAATTAAGCATTTCATGAATAGCAAAACATAGCTTGTTTTTAATTGCCTTAATTTACTGATGGCACTTAACCTGTTTTTCGTTTCACGTGAAATACAGTGACTTATTATATTAAGTGCCCTTGTTGAAGAGACTTAAGTGAACTCCGTGAGCAGAAATTAAACTACCCATCCTTGGTTGTGAAATCTTAACCCGAGAAAACAGGTTTAGTTCTCTTTTAATTACTCTATAGAAAGTCTCTTCTAAAAACAACAATGTATCGGTTATTTGTCCCAAATATTAACTAGAAGCGTTATTTCAAGCTCATGTTTTATTGAATAATATATATTCAAGGATAGAATCCTAAAATATAATCAACAAATAAATAACAGACGCAGCCTTGGATTCTATTTACGTAGTAAAATTCAAGAAACCGATATCACATAATACTATTATCTTTTTGTTATACATATACAAGAAGTAGAAGATGAGAGCATATTTTCCATTTAGAATATTAGCATTCTTACTTTTAAATGATAGTTTCCATTCAATTTTAAATCCGTAATTAATTGATACGTACTTTCTCATACAGACGTGAATTTTAATATAATAATTTATTTATTAGCTTAGTTAACTTGAGGGTAAGCAGTATAGCATCAGCATTTCAGCTTGTATAGTTTTTGTTTGCAAAAACTTACTTGATAATACTGATTAATTTTACCTTCCGAGTTAAGCAAGACATAACTTATTTTATTTTCGAACTCAAATAATAATCTTTTAAAATATGAAAGGTCTCCCTTATTGTCTATACAAAATATTTATGGCAATTCATCGCACAATATACATAAGAATGAAATTCATTCCATCCTCATATCATCATAACTTCATAATCATCCAAAATAATCATCATAATATCATATTATTATTATTTCGAAGCAAACACCACTGATGCATGATGCTCTTTCTAATCGATAAAAAGGACAAGCATGAAATTCTACTTTTCCAAAACTCATCGATTATTAATTGCATAAACTCCATTAAAACCAACACGCAAGCATTATCTATAACTAAAACTAACATTAAAATTATAATACTCCATACGGTATAATAATAATATCATTCTCATTTCTCTAAAATAACAAGACGCTTAAGTTATTTGGAGTAACGAACACTTTACTACATATTGCTTCTACTCAAGCAACGCAACGCCTAAAGCCAAATATGATGCTCAAGAGAGATCTTTATGCTTTACGAAAAACAACAGCTGCTGCTTGCTAGTTTCCAGTTAAAATGGCACAAGAAATTCTTAGCATTATTTACGTATCAATCAAAGCGATATTATTCATACGACCAAGCATTTTTCCACCCTATTGTCCCCATTTATGATAAGCCTTGAAAGGTAACTCATAATAAATATGAAAAAGCTTTATTAACTGAAATTCATATCAATTGGATGGAAATAAAAAGGGCTTTCATAATGCATGGAAATGGAACTCAAGATGGCATCTCAAAAGCTGTCTTTTTGTCCTATATTATAAAAGATGATTTTATAGGGACATAGGGAAAAGGTTCGGAGGTTCGGACCACCACCGATGATGGAGAAAATAGTCCATGATAATAGGGAACAAGAGGTACTACACGGCATTGGAGAGTTCAGTTTCAGTACTTGGATGTGAGGTAACTGGTGCATTTGGGGGTTGCCGGGGTAGCCCATACTTCCATTCTGGCTTTTACTTACTCGACTCTACTCTTAAAATCATATTGGTGCGGGTTGTTGGTTCCGGCTTGCTTGCCGCACCAGAATAAAAGACTCTTTGGTTTGGTTCTTGGTTGAATAAAATAGAATCTAATCCATAAAGTAAGTATGCGATGTATGTCTGTGTGTACCAGTCGAAAAGCTTTCGCTGAAGAACCAAGAAACTTAAGATATAGAAGCTCCTTAAAAAACTTAGTCAGCTTGCCTGATACTATGTCCTGCTAAAAGGTTTGGAAACGGATTCAGAGGGTAACTTTTCCATTGTTCTGGATGATACTTGTTCAAATTCATTTGAAAATCGGTTATATTTAAGAACTATGAGTCATTTAATCTTATCTTATGGATTTTGAATCTTTTCAGGCGTGTAAACATTTCTGGATTCGATCAATCGTGCATTTGGTTGTGGTGTGGGCCAGAGGTTTTTTTATACCCCCTAAAGTGATAAGAGGAGTAGAGTAGGTGTATGAAACATATCACTGGGGAAATTTTTTAAACGAATCAGCCGTTCACAATGAGGAAGTTTCAGTGCATAATAGGTTTTAATTATGTTGTTTTTAACGGAATTAGTTAGATAGTTGCTGTGTTAAATACCAGTTAAAATTAGTGTTTTAGACAGAATCACTCGAAGAAAGTAGAACAAGTATAAGTGGGAGTTAGGTATTTCAAACGTTGATAAATAAGACTTAAAAATAATTTAGGAACGGATATAATATAAATGACTGGGTTTTTAGCGTTTAGGTAGGAAATAGTAAAAAAATCAGAATGAGTTCTTCACCCCCTTTACCACGCCTTTTGCCAGAAGTACCGTCTCGATGGCGTTCTACCGGAAGTTCAAAAGCCACTTTGAACTTTTCTTCAGTTACTTCCACATTGAATACAAACGAGTCTGCACAAATGAGCGTGGAGATTATACAACGATTGCCAACTCCACATGAGGATGATTCTCTCATTAGTGAGTGCTAATAAACTAAAGTTAAATAGATAAGTCCGTAACGTTTAAAGACTTCTTTTATGTTTGAGTAATTAATTGGTAACCATTGACTCTATGTACTCTTGTGTATTTCATAATATTTAGCAGTAGGTATTTAAAGCGATTCTTGAAAAAGGAAAGACGCCAACTCGCAATACGTTAAGGGGATCCCATTTAGACATCAAATGCAAGTTTATAAAGACGCTCTTTCTCCGGTTATCGTTCTTGTTGCATATAATCTCACCTTCTCTAGTTTTTAAGTCTTAAGTGCTTCGAACATATTTTGGATAGAACAAAGCGTCTCAAAAAAAGGCTTGATTAGTTAGAACTTCCTAAAATAATATTCCTGAAACAGTATAATACAAATACAGCAAGTACGAGTCTGAAAAGTCTGAATTGTGTTGAACAAAGTGGATGGGTGTGTCATAATAGGTATATATAAATAATATATACGATTTCAAGCGATCAGATAGACATTAATAATTACAGAGAATCTTTTAGTAATTTAGTAGACTTGCTGAAAGAAAAGAGACTTAAGTTTTATCCTCGCATCAACCAGTGTGCGGCAGCGCCTCTAAGTCCCTGTGGGGTGGGTGCCCATCATCATCTCATTTTAAGTGTATGTATCAGATGTATTATTTTTCATTTAAATTTTTCAAAATTTCCTCTTCCTTATCGTTGCTGGTTTCTAAAAATTTTCTTTTCAATTTTAAGTCTTCAACTCCCTTAACTGTCCACTATCCTGATTGTCTTTACCATCAGCAATCTTTGGAAAATCTAGTATTTTAATTAAGAAATTTAATAGAGCATAAAAATTATTACGAGAATGCTTTTCTGTTTTTTAGATTGATTTTGAGTAACAACAAAAATCAGAAAGTAAGCTCATCAAACATCACGTTTATTTTTATTTTTAATTACTTATTCAATAATAATATTCTGTTCGACTGTATAATTTACATTTTGTAGTGACTTCAGGGTTGACTAATGTTTCATACATTTACTAACAAGCACACAGATTTGCCTTGCTTTTCTTTTGGTTAAAAAAGCGTCTACTTCATTTGCCATTTAATATTATAAGCTTTTATTAATTAAAGATCGCTACGTTTTAAATTGAATTAATTTTATGTTTGAGCATAGGTATCTAAGCATGATCGTAATGATATTATTTAGTAAGAAATTAATGGTTTTACTGTCTGAAAGCTTACAGATGGGAATTATTCTTTAGTGATTTTCACCCAACGACAAGAAAGGAGAATTTGTCATTAATAAAAATAATAATAATAATAATAATATTTATTATAAATGAATATTATTATATTTATACAATAAAAAACCCCTTGTCGAGGGATGTTAAAACAACGAAATTTTTTACATTTAATTAATTTAAAGAAAGAGTTTTTGAAATTATTAGCTGTAGCATAAATTAATTAAAATTAACGCTAAAAAATAACTAGTATAATTTTACACCTTAATGAAACAGGGATTTGAACTAAATTTAAATTGATTAATGTTTTAGAAGTTTTAACACAAATATTTGAGACTATTTCAATGCGATATTTGTCGAAATTTCACGCTGCCTTTATAACACTTAGTTTTATGAAGAGGAATGACAAAATTATCGGATGATCTAGAATGTCTACTCTTAAATTGATTAGATTGATTTACAAAAATCCAGCAAAAATCTTTTACACACTACGTTTTTAGGTGTAAAATATAAAATACCTTTTAAATTAAGTCCCCACACCACCAGTTCAAGTTCCTTACAAGTTAGGTCTCCAAGCATCACATCCCTTACATATTATGTCCTTTAAAAAATAAATGAAGTCCCCAACCTTGCTTCCTTTATTCATTGTAGATCATTTAAAAATTCTGTCCTCATACCTTTCGTTCCTTACTTACATCCCACCCACCTTACGTAACTGAAAGTTAATCCCCTGGCCATCAATTAATTAATTGAAATCAGAGATAATAAAATCATATTTTTAACTCAAGCTTTTGATACAAAGTTGAATTTAATGATTTAAGCACTTATTTTGGGGGCGTACAGTCAATTGAAACGTACCTAAGGAGTCCGTTCAACCATTTTCATGTAAGTTCAGACTATACGGGTCCAGAAGACCCCCCATTTTGACGATTAAACTTTTTAGAAATTTTGATGGGGAACAACTTTGCCCTTTACATTGCTTCTTTACGAGGTCACAAATCAAGGTCTAAAAGGAGCATGTCCTGACCTGATTTGACATCGTAGAGAAAAAAATTAAAGAAGACAAACTTGTTCCCCGTCAATATTAATGCAAAGTTCCATGGAGACTTGGAGACGTATAGCCTGAACTTACATTAGGGAGGGGGGGGGTGGTTACACGGACTCTCTTTGCTACGTTTCCATTGACTGTAACATGACAAGGACCTATGCGGTGCTGTCAAGGTGTAGAAAAGACCCAAAATATACTAATTGATCCATAATATATTTGGATCTAGTAGTCACCTGCATCTAGCTACTCTATCCCTGCACCAGCTTGAAACTTTTTGATTGGAAAATTTTGAGGGGAATCATTGAATTACTATCAATTTTGAAAGAAAATAAACCCCCTGTAATTTGATGATTGACAGCGAATTACCAACGAAAAATTTTCAAGTCGGTACAGAGTTTGACAATTGCAAATAATCTAACCTAACCTAAAATCATTTAGGTTAAATCAACGCATAAGGTTGTATAGTTTAGTTAGTTAATTACGCTAGGAAGTGTAGTTTGGCATCAGTACACACAGCAGGTATGCATTTAGGTAATTAGTAGGTATTCTAATAATATGTGGTAATATAGCCTAACTCAAACATACACCATATTATAGGTAATATACTTTTTAATGTTAGCTAATCTTCAGTTAGTGTTATTACAACCGAAAACTAAGGAGTGCTTTTCATACTAGTTCAGGAAAAGCCTTATTTCAAAGATTATTTTGTGTATTAGCTAAAGTTTTAGGAGTATTACAATTGCATGCATATCGAGTTAAAATAGTCAAACCGTTAACATTTGTATATCTACAATTGGGGAATGGTTAGGTTTGCTAAGGTCTAGGTCTACATACAGGTATTAATTATCTATTAGTCAGACTTTTTTTCCAGTTTTATAAAAACCTAACGAAGGAAACTGACTCAAGGTCAAGGTCTGAGTTATTTAGTTGTCATTTAAGGAAGCGGTTGGTCTCAAGGGAAGGCGTAAGGCTAAATAACTTTACAGGGGCCATTCAATGTTTCCTACATTGCATTGCCACTAGAAATTTTGTGAACAGTTTTTCGTCTCCTTTGCGTGAGTTTCTTCAACGAGGCTGTAGAAGTTACACGCAGTCTTAAAATCGAGATAAATATTATCAGATAATACTATTACTCATCTCAAGTCATAGCTTTATTTGTTTTAAATGCTTTACCAGCATCTCTATTAAATCTAAACTTCGTGAAGTAGGATTTACGAGCAGTTATAATACGAAACATATTCAATAAAACGTTTGATAAATTAAAAGCGTACGTAACCATTCCATATTGTTCTAAAAGATAAGTAAATTTGTAAACCAGCCTGCTGGACTTTAGCCGACCTTTTGTCTTTCACCATGACTTTTATTAGTCTGACAATTCTTTATGAACAGATATAGAGACTGATAACTGACATGGAGTATAATATTGACTGATTTTGATACCTTCATAGTAATTAATAATAAAATACTCAACTGATTGTAAATTAGAATTATCTAGAAATAAAAGCTTGGCTTGTAGCGCATATAAATTTATGAACTTAAGGTTTAACGTTAGCTTTGTTTTCTTGGTATAAGGATTAAGAATGCTAAAGTAGGGTGATCCTTAATTTTAGCTTCCTCTCCACGTGGTAAAAGGGCAAAGGGAGAGTTTAGTGATTCATAAGTTTTCATTATCTTTTTTTTACAACCTATATACGTTAAGTCCAAGTTCAAAGTCCAACACAAAGAAGCACACCTACTTATGAGAGCCCTTTGGCTATTTGTCCTTTCAATATATTGAAAGACTAGCCTATTTGACCGTATATAGTAATATTGTAGTGGCCCAGAAACTGAATAGAATTTTCTGGTTTGCACTGCCTGAACTGGAATGAATATAATATACTAACAAAATAAAAATAAAATCTTTAAGAAACTTCAAGAAACCACTGCATTTCAGCCTCGAGATAAATTCTTTTAGTTTGTAGTTGAGTCTGGACAGAAAGAAATCTGAATTTATGGAGTTTTCATAGACTCCATATTTAAGAGCTTTGTTTAATTTTCTAGAAGTTCTTATTATAAAGAATTATTTTTCTTAGTTTAAAATGTAGTGATTACTTAAATTATTAATTTGTTGCCAAAGACGCTGACCAAAGAATTAAAACAATTTCAATTCTGTATAGTGTGTAAATATTGCATCTTTTCAAGGATATACGTTCATGTTTTCTACGTATTCTATACAGTTTCTATATTATTGGTTAAATTGACGCTTACTGACAGCTAAATTTGAGAATTATCTTTCTCATGAAACTTTTTTCAAATTAAACATTTTTCTGACACTACAAATGGTAGCTGGTGGGGGGGCTGGAAAGAAATAAATTGTAAAAATTCTATCACATTTTTAATTTTCAATTACATATTTGGTTCAAGCGTATGATGTATATTTATACATACCTTACCTTAAAAATATTTTTTTTCTTTCTAGGTATGCCCATTTTGCAACGGAATGACCCGTTTGCCGACGATGATTCATCATCTTTGAGCTTGTCATCAACAGCAACAGAAGATTACATGGAAAGAAGGGTTCGTAGACGAGGGCGACAATTAAGAACAAAAAATTCCAACGTCCCTGTTGTTGAAAGTGATGACAGTAATCAAAACCTAAAACCATCTGACTCATCTAGTGAAGACGTTCCAACTCCAAGTAGCAATATCACCACAAGTATCAGCGATTCCGTTGACGATTCCTTAGAAGATTCTTACGTTGAATGGCCCAGTCAACGACAAATACCCCCTGAAGACAATGAGACTTTAACAGGCTTCGTAATAACTGATAAAGACGCCCTCCTGTGTGCCTTGAGCATCCCTGAAGATTTCGTCCCAACTCCCCATTCAGACTATATAAAAGAACTAGGTCAAATAGATAACGAATCAGATTCCGAAGAAAACATTTTATCAAGTGGCACAATGGTTAAAGAAACGGTAGGGAAAATGAAATCTGTTCAAAATGGTGGAACAGGAAAGACGGCCCTAGTCGCAATTGGACACCCCCTTGCCAAGGAGACTGACAGAAAACTTAGATCAGCATTCGCCAAGTACAAAAAATGGGATGAAGCTGAGAGATCGAAATTAGAAAAACTTGGAGATAATAAGATTAAAGTAAATGACAATTTTATCATTGAAATCGACTACACGAACTACATTAAGGAATCCGATGTAGAGATGGTTAAAGATGAAGACTGGAAAACATGCGAAATGCCACCCCTACCACTGCCAACTGCCCCGAATTGTCAAGCACCTCCTTGTCGATTAGGTTGCGTTTGCGACAGTATTACCCACGATCCAATTCCAAGGACCCATTGTGGTAAACCTAAGTGCTTTTTTGAGTGCACCTGTCAACAGACTATATTTTCGAATGGGGATGATAGTGACATTAGATCTCGACTGCGGCCCAGAGTCAGTTTACTCAATTGGAGATATATGGAACCTGCGGAGAGAGAGAAAGATCCACCCGTAAGTATAAACCTCTTTTTCTTATTTATGACATCACATCACGAATTCATGATTTAACTCATTTCCATGGACAGACTAGTCTAGTCTGTGATTTCCATGAACTTGCAAAAAACCATCTTCAAATCTGCACCTCTTTTAACACCACACATGATGCTACATGAACAATGACATTTACCTACATGTCATCGTAGGTGTGGCTCTGATTTTAATCACGCATGCGTACAATGCGTTGTTTGTCTAGGTGTCACATCAGTGACATCAGCTGTTTGGCACATCAAAAAACATTGCAAATTCGACCCGGTGACCCATATGGGTCATGGGTTTAAGTTTTGATTCTAGAGCACGCCTTCTTGACATTGTGCCTCTACCAGGTTGTCCTTACCTGTGCAGTGGCATGCCGTAAGCTCCCAAATGGTCTTCCATGTCACAAGGCTTAATTCATAATTAACATCTCAACAACTAACTAATTAACTTACTAATTACAATCAAGAAGAATTAACTTCTCAACTTCTCAACTTAAGATTAGTTGTTGAGAAGGAGAATCAGATTCTCGTTGCACTTTCTCTAGTTTATTATGTAGTAGCCTTTCATTTTTTATAAACGTACCGGGCAAGTAGGTATTTTATCTCGAAATTTGCAGAATGGGAGTTGTTTTATAAAACAGACGATTCAATAGAGTGTAGAATTTGTAATGTCTTGTAATCACAGATGGGCCCGATCTGTCCCAAGAGTGGCGATCTGACAGATTAGGACGGATCGCTGGCCTAAAATGGGAGGACA
>JAQGBU010001925.1:0-10985 GCA_034698605.1 Isotoma decorata | reverse complement strand
AATAGCGGCGGTAGCTAATGCGCCGTTGCGGCGGGGCGGTAGCTAAATAGTGGCGGGGCGGTAGCTACAAAGACATAAATGATAA
The DNA here is from genome assembly GCA_034698605.1 of Isotoma decorata. Classification (NCBI taxonomy): domain Eukaryota; kingdom Metazoa; phylum Arthropoda; class Collembola; order Entomobryomorpha; family Isotomidae; genus Isotoma; species Isotoma decorata. Next base: position 10,900 of record JAQGBU010001925.1, on the reverse strand, counting down.
CCCCCCTTGAATATAACCTAAACTTCTCAAATGTTTGAACTGAAATTAAACCCCCAGGGGGGTTTAATCATGGATACAAGGTCACATACACACATCAGTCACCACCTTTACCCAATCAGAGAACTTGAGAGAACCCATAATAACTCCTCCCGCTATCCTTTCAATGTTAAGCGTTCCTATCTTTTCTTTTAATATTAAATCCATCTAAAAATTAAGTCCCCCGAGGGTTTTAATTCGATAGAGACGGTAATCTCCACATTCAGTCGTATACTTAATAATAAACGTGTGTATATTTCTATGGTAAGTGCCAAATTTAGAATAGCGCGAATTTTAAAATACTCTATTTTCCTTATGAATTTTTCTGGAGAAGAAAAATATATAGGGTCTTCTCTTGGCCTTGACATTTTTCGAATTTTTTTTGTGATCAATTAGTACTTTTTTAGCACTTTAAAACTTCTTGTTCAGATTTACACGTGGGCACACCCCTTTCTGGTGCACCCACCTTCTACCGACCACACCCCTTCTATCTCTACACCCTTGGACTTAGAATTTTAGGACATTGATTATAGTAGTTGGGAAGCCCAACTACTAACCGCACCCAACTACCAAAATTTACGGGTTTTTCGACGCCCCTGTCAACTTGGAGGAGGAACATCTCATCTCCCCTACTGCTGTTGACTCATCTCCACTTGAAGAAGACTTGGAAGTTGAACTTATTAATTTGGACTATAGTTTTAGACCTATTAACAGCCCTCCTTACCTTAATAATCTTAACCAGTTGCCCCCACTGCCATCAAGGAGTCACTTAAGGAGTAGTAAGAGTCATAGTAATAGTCGAAGTACCAGTAGGAATCGAAATAGGTAAGCAAGCACTTAAATTCGTATATGTAAATTTCTGATTTGAATGTACAATCCATAATCAATAATCGTCCCATTATATTTATTTGCAGAATCCCCACTACAACCTCCTTAAACAATATGGCCGGAATAAGTGACTACAGGAGGTCAGGCGCCCCTTACTTTTATGACCAAGGTCAAGGGGATGAGCCCAGGGCCTCTTCATCCCGCAGTGCTAATCAAGAATTTTATTATGGAGCAGGGAATAGAGCCATCTCCCCTTATTCAACAACAGGCCCTTATAGCCCCCGGCTAGGGGCTGCAGGCTACACTACTTCTGGTGGGATGGATAATATCGAAGGTGGTCGAAGGGATAAAAATAATTTTGGTTTAAGCTTTAATAACTGTCCGAGTGGGGTTTCTTCTTCTCCGGAATCTCCTGAAGGTTGTGGGCTTTTTTTGAGAGTTTATTTAAGAAAAGATATTTTATGTTGGTAAAAAAAGTTGGAATTTCGAAAATATGCAAGAGAGTATAATACATTAGGGTGACCATCGGTCCCGGTTTACCCGGGACATTCCCGGTGTTTACACCCTGACCCTATACTTCGAATAAGTATATTAATATTCCTAATATACTGCGAGTAAATATATTATTATTCCTAATAGACTGGGAAAAAGCATATTAGTATTTTATTCCTAATATACTACGCATAGCTATATTATTGTTGAAATTAATGTTTTTCGGGTTAGTTATGTTCTGTATATAAAATGCTTTTGAGTGTTTAGTCTAAACATTTTAGGACCTCAGAAAAGGGACGAAGTTCGGTTGAACTCGAGTTCTATTCCGGGACGACGGATGATTTAGCCAAGAGCAGGGTCTCCTTTTTGTAACAAAAACAGTCAGAAGTGCGGAGTATATCCAAATGGGTTTTAAAACGTAACCTGCAGGGGGGCGGGGTGGTTTTATAAGGGCTACTTGCTAAAACGGTCCCGGGTTTTTCATCGTGATCGATGGTCACCCTAATAATATTTTAGTTAAAAATTCTCAGGAACGTAGATTATTGGAAAGTCAACCAGATGGAGAGATTTTTTCGTAATATTTGTTGATTTTCTTGGTAATTCTGGTTGCAAGTTGCAATTAACTTACTATTGTGCATGAACTGCACTAAACTTTTAACTTTTATGCGCTTATGCACTAAACCTTACATATTTTAATAATGGATTAATTTAACAAGCTTGTGGTACTTTTACAAGCATGTAGCAAGTAACATTTTCAATAAGTAGCAATATTAACTTAAAATTGTTGTATAATCTAAAATCAGTTCTAGAAAACAATTTTTATTTCGAACCCCCTAGACCCTACTCTGTCAACCCTACCAGCTAAAGGAGTGGGACTACTGGCAATTGTAGCGGAAAATCTATTAAGTCATCCTTTTCTAGTCTTGCGGAGGCAATGTCAGGTGAGTTTCTAATTAATTTACAACAATTAATTTTATAATTTTTTGAAGATTGAAATTTAAAAAAAGGTTCATACTACATCGACCCGTTACCACTTGTTCCCCTTCACACTTCTCCCCCCAGTGTTCCACATTTGCCAGAGACAAGGCTTTGCAGTTCTCTGGAAGGGACTTGGAAGTACTCTTGTTGTAAGGGGGATGGCTCTAGCTGTTGAGGATGTCACTTGTAAAGTTACCGATTGGCCGAAGTACGAATTGTTACAATTTTTAAAGTCAAAATTTACCCAATATTATGATAAAACTTGGTCATGCAAAAATGCTAACTGACTGACTTCCTCCTTTCCTCAATCTTTTCCCGGAAATATAACTAAAACCTTTTCCGAATTTTTAAAACTTAACTACAACTAGTCCTTGGTGTTTGTACTTTGATTTCAAGAATAATCATCTCATATAAGAAAAACTTAATGAAATTGATGATTAAATTGCAGAGAAATAACTCGTCACACCCCCCTTCGCCATCTAACTCACCACCTTCTTCTAAAAACGCTCTCGCTATCGATCATAACTCCATTCTACGCAGCCTCGCTTGTGGAAACGGTGCAAAGCGATGTTGCAAGCGAAACAGCTGGATTCTTTGATATTTTTCGTGAAGGATTCTGGAGGTTGCTATCCTGGCCTAGCACAGGAAGATTAGTACCTCTTCACTTACTCGTTGTACCTACTGTGGCTCATGGAATTCTTAGCTACCTAATTTTTACAGGGGTTAAAAGTGTTAGTGTCAGTACTATCCGGAGAGTTAGGGAGAGAAGAGAGAGGGGACAGGTGAGTTTATTAAGGGTGCAATTATGAGAGTAGGCATGGAAAATGCGGTATCGGAATATAAGAGACGATGAAATGAGGTTTTTGAATATTTTTATAAAATAGTTGGTAGTCTGTTTCTTTTGTAAGTTTATACTGTAGTGCCTTATTTCATTCCTTCCGGTGCCTCACCTCCCGTCCCTCATTTTTCGATAATCTATTGCTTCACCTGAAATTAAAAACGTTTTCCTTCCAGGGTGCACTATCAAAAGACACAACACTGTCCTACTACACAGAAATGACGTCTTCACTCATAGGCAACATGGCAGCTGATATAATCTTGTTTCCTTTAGAAACGGTTCTGAATAGGTAACATAATTTTGGAAATCACTTAATCTTAATGTAAATAAAAACGTGGTGAGATATTCTTTTTTTATAATAAAATAGACTCCATCTACAAGGCACAAGAACAATAATAGACTCACTGGAAAACGGTTTCGAAGTGACTCCAATTCTCACATCCTACAATGGAGTATTAGACTGCCTAAGAACAACAATTGATGAAGAAGGATTTGGGGGTCTTTATAAAGGGTTTGGAGCTCTAGTGTTGCAGTACGGGCTTCAAATTTTGGTCATAAGGGGGGTAAAGATTCTTCTAGAAAATTGTTCTTTTGGTGGAAGTGGTGTTGTTAGTGAGGTAGAAAAGTCTGGGGGGTATGGGTATTCTACTCCTAATATCATTCATCAATCTAGAAGTGAGCCTAATAATGTTAGGAGGACTCCAACTAATCTTATTACTAAAGATTTGAGGTAAGCTAAATTGTTTAAAAATTAATTAATTCTTTGATTTTTTGAAGGAATTAATTTTCAACTTATAAAATAAATCAACTTTCACATTGAAAGTTGCTTCTATAGAGCTGTAGAATTTTACTTGTTTTTTTTAACCTTTTTTATGCAAATCGTTTTCGTTAATGAATTCATTAAATTAAATATAAAGACTATTAGTATTAAAGAAAGGTATACATTTTATTTTATAATTGACTCTAACAGGGACGGGGACTACATGGATAGTGGGATAACAGAACCAAGTTATAGATCAAGATCTAGATTTAACAGTCCACCTTCATCTGTTCGTTGAAATGTCACAATTTAGTAGAAAATGCGTTGAAACAGATTGAGGTGTAGGGGGAAAGATGATAATGACGTAATAGTTTGCTGGATCAAACGTAATAATATTATAACTCAGTCATTAAAATTATATGTAGTATAAAACCATTAGAAAATAATATACAATGAATTTGTGCGTAGCTTGCATTTTAATCCCTAAATAAGTGTTTCACATATGTAGCTAATAATCGAATTAGGATTGTTCCTAAGTTTATTATCAAAGTCTGAATTGTAAAATCTTTAGTTTATAATCGTGATCAGGAAATAAGAAATTACTTAATTAAAAGTAATAAAAATGATATTAGCTGGAGTTATAATATTGTGATTAAAAAAATGATGTAAATATTTAAAGAGAATAAAATAAAAATGTTCGACAAAAACTGAGAATTTTTTTTTAAACGAAAGTACGTTTTTTTGCTTTATCGCTTTTAACTGGCACATTGGACGAAGAAAGATAAAAAAAACAATAAAACTAGACATATTCTTAAGAACACTTGTATAGTGCAATAACTTGAAAAGCTCATGGATTTCAAGAAGAATTTCCAAAAAGAGCTATGTATTTTGTGATTGCTTGTAGTCAGTACTGTTGTTACTTTTAAGTTTTTATAATAGGTTGCTGTAACAGATTTTTTGGTTTTTGCATGCTATGCATTGTGCAGGTTTGTTGCCGTAGTATTGCAGTATTATCATTCATAATGATAAGAGGTGAATGTGGTTGTCACCAAAAAGTTTGGACCAAGTTCGGATGAGAATTGAAAGTTTTCTCTTTCAATTCTCATCCGATTCTATTTTCAAATAGCTTATTGGAAAGTTGCTCTTTGTTTTTAAAAATTTTGAAAAAAAAATCGTTTTTTTACATTGTGTTTGTTTACGATTCGATTTTGGGTTTAAAAAATACCAGAAGATTCCACGTGCTTTGACGCACCTGTTGTGCCTATTAATTTTTTCCCCATATCCCACGCTTAAATACATAAAATATGCAGTTACTTTTCATTTTTCCGAAATTCCGAAAAAACAAGTAAAAGTTTGTTTAAGCTCTGTTTTTATGATTTGAATTTGATTTCAAAAACACCATTAGATTCCCCATGTTTTGAAGCACCTGTATATACTATTTTTTGAAATTTAAATTTGTTTAAATTTCGAAAAAAGATCAAAATTTTGAAATCTTGGAAAAAATTTCCTGTACAATTTGATTTAGCCCGAGCCAGGTGTTATTCCTTACTCGAGAGCCAATAAAGCCCTAAAAGTTCCTGTAAAAATGCCCCGACTAAACTTCAAGACACTCAACTCTGTAATACAGAAATAGCTTCCGGTGTGAATACTAGCAGGCTTACATGATTTCATGAATTTGGATAAATACTTAATATCCTGTTCATTTTCCCATTTCAATAACTTCCAAGAATCCAAAGTCTCTTTGCCCATCTTACAAACAACCCCTCCAAATTGGAGGATCCCCATCCAAACTACCATTGCGGTTGTAGACAACAAGCTCAGAAGTAGAATAGTTCCAACATCAAGGTGCTCTCCGTGTTTGATCAAAATCACATTGCAAATTAGACAAAGCTCTCCAATAATAGATTGTACAGGAATTATTACAAGTCCAAAAACAGACATTAAGTTTTTATGTAATAATTCCATCCTTCTATACTCAAGTGACAATAGCTGAGGAGATCGAAAACTATCCAAAAACAAATAGGAGTCGCTATTTGCATTAAACTCATTTTTTAGCAAAGGAATAAAAAATGCTGCAGTTGAGGTCATTAAAATTATAAAAAAATGTAGATTGAAAGCAATTGCGTTGTACATCCAAAAATAAAATATTCCAACTATTCCATAGAAAAAATAGTACAAAATTAAATTATTTTTCTTGGGGAAATAAAAAGTAGGATATATTGGCCAATGAGGGAATGTTAAGTAGTGGGTACAAAACACTCCCGTAAAAACAAAGGAAAATACGGTGCCAAGACTCATGAATTTTTCCAAGTAGTAACTCTTTTTCGATTTTTCCCATTCGGATGTTTCTACGAATGTTTCTGAAAAAATGTTTATTATATTTTAATTCCGGAATGAAATCATGTTTAAAACTATTTTTTGACTTTTGAAACCGTATATTCTTACCGTAACATGTGGCTGCAGAATGAAAAAATGAATTAACAAAACCCACCATACTCTCTCCCTCGAAGTAGATTAAAGTAAATAAGGTAAGGATAAGAAGTGCAAACATGAAGTAAACTACAGAAAAACTTAATGCTACCAAATCTGCACTGAATGTGGCCTGCTTTACAAGAACTGAAATTAAGGTTTGAAAGCTACAAATACAGGCTATCAAGATGAGCCAAATTATTTGAAATTTTTTAAGACTTTGAGTCGTTGTGTACATTTTGTTGGATTTTTCATTCCAGAGAAATGGTGTTCCTCCAAAAAAACTGGAGAGATTTATATGACGAGCTAAAGCTTTGTAATACGCCTTGGTGAACATTTTAATAAGAAGCTTCGACTGGAAATGAAATGATGAAGCTTTTGGGATTGAGATTTTGTCAAGGTTTAGGAATGTCAAGGAATGTTAAGGTCAAGGAATGTTTCATAACGAGTCGAATTAAGGTTGTGCTTTAAAGAGCTTTTGTTTAAAGTAATAATTGGTTGGGTCTTATTATTAGAGTGGATTGGGAAATACCTAGGCTGACCATGTTTCCAGGATAAAAAACCGGGACACTTAATGCAACACACTGTCTGACCCTCAATATTATTACAAAAAACCGAGACACTGAATTTCACTATTTTTCATGCCATTTTTTATACTTAAAATTTTGGCAGAGTATTGATTCGCGATTTTAATTTACTTAAATTGTTTTTGCCAAGTCTCAAGTTGTTCAATTTTCATCTTTTCCCCAATTAAAAAAACTACTTAGGGTTACGTTACCTCGAACTAAATATTTCTTGAATTAGGGTTAACTGAAAATTATGTTTAATTAAAAACACGCCCTCATCAGGAGCACCGCTTGCTGTAGGAATTGCTACAGGATAATCAATTAATTGCTCATAATGATTACCGCAAAACGCGATTTAGAAGCCCATGGGGGGTTGTTTTTCAATCCTTCAGAAAGGGTAGAGCGCTTATCCTGGGGGTACTTTACTTACAGTTTCAAAGCAAAAACATAAGAAAGTTTTATCTAAATACCAACAGTTATTTTTTCAAACCAGTCGTAAGAACTGGGGAGTTATTTAAGAAAAGGGCTATAATCCGAAGGGGTTCTTATACACGTTTTATGGTATTTCAAGGTGAAATAAAGTTATTTTACCCTAATGAATGAAGCTACTCGACTCCCTTCAAAAACTATTCGACATACGACATTAAAATGGAAAACAACTTCACCTTACCTCTTAACTCTTTGTAAAAATCAACGTCTTGATTTTACCCACTTACTACAGCTGTTGAGGAATGAGTTTTTTATACGCTTTCTGAAATCGTTTTTCACTTTCTTTGGAGTGTTTTTTTAACTATCCGAAAGACTTTAACATGAATTTTCGACTAATTTATTTTTGGGAAAAAAAACCTGGACTCCGGGACAATTCCGGCTAAACCGGGACGCATGGTCAGCCTAAAAATACCTGGACTAGAGCTTGAACACTCTAATAGCAGTAAGAGTAAATTTTACGAATATTAATTTTTTGCACGTGTGTGTAGATCAAATATACTGTTTATCTGCTTTCTATAACCGCGCCCACTAGATATAGATACACAGCAAAGTTAGCTAAAATTGGTACCATTGAACTCAAGAGCTTTCAAATGATACCTCACTTACAACTGACCTTTGGGATACCTCATTGTAGCAGGGAGGGGTTGTGAACCATGGAACCCATTATTAAAGACAGATTTGAAACAAATTAACCCTGTGAAAAGGTATTTTATTTTGTTTACTTCAAAATCGACAGAGGTTGGAGCCCAGGGGGTGTTACCGATTTGGCACACCATAAAATTTCTTTTTCTTTCACTGTAGGACCCCATTTATGAAAACACAATTTTAAAACAGTTTGTTTTGTAGAAAGTTTGAGATCAGTCGGATAGACGGACAAAGGGACCCTATTGACGTTCACATAATGTATCTAACGATACTGAATAACAATACTTATCAAATGATTCAATCATGGATAAATCACACATAGGCAGGGGGTTATCTCTCTAAATATGTAATAATAGGTTTAAAAAGGAATATAAAATGTAAGTCACATAATTGATCTTGCAATGTACGACATTTGTGTAATTATACGACGTATTTCCCAATTTCCACATGAGATTTCCTGATCACGATTAATAAACGGTCGCAACGACTTTAGTCAAGTATCGGTATCGGAGTTGGGGAATGTTACTCTTTCAGACGACTTAAAATCTAAAATCTGAAATTTAAAATTTAAAATCTGAAACTTAAAATTTAAAATCTGAAACTTAAAATTTAAAATCTGAAACTTAAAATTTAAAATCTGAAACCTAAAATAAAGTAGAAACATAAAGTAGTTCTGCTACTTAATAAACAGGAACTATGTATACTAAACTATCAGATTTTACCGAAATTGGCATTTGATTATATTATTACTGATAATAATAGGCTGTCCAAAAGTCAAAGCATTTATGTGCAGTTTAAATACAAACAACTCTTTTTCAAAATTCTTGTTTTGAAGGACTTAATAACACCTCATTTTTTGAAACTCTCCACAAAAACAAAATAACTCAAATAAGTAACATTTTGTACCTTTACAATTTAGCATGAAATAAAACGATATCAATCCTTTCTATTCTAACCAAGCTGAAAAAACAGTTTAAAATCAACTCAAAATACGCCCTTCTTTGATAAATACCTTTGATATAGATTCCAATCATATTCGTTCCAAATCACAAATAATCATTCCTTCGCTGGTTCACAATGTCAATTTTTTGTTTCTGTAAGCTAATGCAACAGAATACATTTCATTTCTGTATAGAAAAAAGTTAGCGTATTAATGTTATGAATTTGTTTATAGTTTCTTTTTACATGTTCATTCCCTCTTGTGTAACTGCATTGTGTTACGTAACGAATTCAATCCCATTTTAAATCCAAAATTAAAACTTTGCAAACAATTTTTAAGCAAGTTTGTTTTCACCTAAGTATTTAATTGAAAGGTCAACTATTGTAAGTTATATCTTATAATAAAACATTCACGCATTTAACGCATCAAATCTATTGGGTATTTGCCATACTGTGTGCTCTCTTGATTGCTCATTTTAATCCATTTATACTCTACGAGCGTTTTTAGAATAAAAGTTTGGATTTGGGTTAAATTGATTAAATTGTTAAGACGTGGGTGAAAAATGAAATAAATCTTGCATTCACTATTTTCTTTGCAAAACGAATTATTTACGGCGAGCAAGAAAGTTGGTTCTTAAAATAAGTTTTAAATACACTTGAAATAACAGATTACCTTTACTGTGGTAGAGGGAACGGAAAGATGGTATTTTCTCAAGTATCAAGGATATCCTCAACATAATTGTATCTAGTAATGAATTTATTTTAATACTAGCTTTGAGTCTAATTTATTAAGATCTGTTGCCGCTTGCCAACAAACTCTCGAGTGGCAGGTGGAAAAAAAGTTAATACAAAAATTAAAATACCGTATTTCCCGGTATAGAACCCCCGGGGGAGTTATTGTTTAAACCCTCCAAAAAAGGGGGGGTTATATTCCGGGGAGGGGGGTTATTCCAGGGGGGGGAGTTAATGTTTCAAATATATTTTTTTTCGAATTAACTAAAAAAAACTTTCGAATTAACTAAAAAAGCATTTTTAAACACAAACTCACCAAATAATTTACATTGCAATGAAAAACACTATATAGATAAAAAAATTGAATGGTTTTTTTTGTCTTTACTCGTCAGTTGCCAAATAATTCGCTTAAAACACTGTTGAAAGAAGCCTTTTGTGTAAGATACATGTTTGGGGGGGATTATTCCGGGGGGGGGGGAGTTGATACTTGAAATATCGTGTAGACCCGGGGGAGTTATTTAGGGGGGGGGACTTATTCCGGGGGGGTTCTATACCGGGAAATACGGTACTCCTTAATTTTGTTTTTTTTATTGTACTAATGTCAAAAATGTTCTTTAATAGTACAAAACAATTAACATCTTTAACAAATAGTGTTTAATGATTATGTAGAATAAAAAAACAGCCTTAAAAATTTTCCTGGATTGTATGTGTGTGTACATATGAGTAAAAAATATGCGAATTTGCCTGTTCATCCTAATTCAGTCTATGCCCGCTTCATGCAATGTCTTCAACAGATTTATCCACTGTTACACAGATATCCACTAAATGATTAATATTGAACTTCTTTCATTTTTCAATAGTTCACAAATAATTTATCGAATTATTTGAAAGTCGGTTGCTTACATAAAAATTTAAAATCTTCAACTGAAGCTTTTTAATCCGTTCTAATCCCTTCACATTTAGGCCATTTCCGTCTTCAAAATTGAACTCCATCCTTCCAGGGGTTTTTGACATAATTTGTAGCGACATTCCATTTTCTGCAAACCAGACAAGTTTGCCTTAACGAGTTTTCGTCGAGAAGGCGAAATATTTTGTCTAAAATCTGTAAAATCCATATTGATGATTAAC
>JAQGBU010001924.1:0-10985 GCA_034698605.1 Isotoma decorata | reverse complement strand
CATACCCACGAGCCACGACCACAAAAGCGCATTTTTTGGAGAAGCCAGCGTAGCGTAGCTAGCTTAAAATACTTGTTATTAATATTTTGTTGGAGTCTGGAAGTCTGTCTGGAGCAATGCTCAAGTGAGTGGGTTGCCAAAAATATGGTTTTTTGCCTTTGTTCCAAAATGTTGTAGGATTTGGCTTGGGTTTTATCTAGGGAATGTGACTAGGTAGGAAGATGTCTCTGGGTGTGGGATAGGAGGGTACAGACTAGTAGAAGAAGTCCGATATTATTATTATTATCCTAGTCCATCCTTTTGGTTGGTCGGAGAATTCACAATTTTATAGATCTTCATCAAAAGGGTTTCATTGATATCTAATTTGAATCATCGAAGAGCAGTCACAAAGTCAGAATAGAATCACACACACACACACACATAATTAACAATTTTAGTGAATCCCTTCTGACTCATTCGATTCCTTATCCTTGGTCAACATTCAGAAACCTTAGAATAATTTCCTCACTTCTTGTCAGTCCCAGTAGCCCACTCCACAGTCCAGCAGTAGTCGCATTAAAAAACACTTCCCTTTAACACGACCATCAACTTATCTTTGTAGTGTGATTCCTATTCTGTATTTATTTATTGACATTTTGTATAAAAAAAAAGTGAAGGAATAATTTTTTATAACTCAACATGAGTCAATTTGACTTTTCTACTCTTTACATTACTTGTGAATACGAACCTATTTCTTTGTATTCTCATGACACTACTACTACTGACAGATGATAAAAACACAACTAGGATTTAATTTACTTCATACTTGTTGTGACAGCTAATAAAGTTAAATAATAGAAAAAACATCTAAGAGTGAAGAGAGCTTATAATCATGAAGAAAAAGTTAGTCTGCTCCTGCTGTAACTGTGACATTAAGTTTTTGTCAATTATGAATTCTAAACTGCAGTTTGGGTTGAACTCGGGTTTAGGGGACAGATTTTTCTAAGTTTTTTTTTTGACCTAACCTAACCTAACCAAACCAAACCTAACCAAACCTAATCTAACCAAGCAAAGTAAACCAGGAGAAAAACTTAGAAAAATCTGTCCCCTAAACCCGAGTCCAACCGCAGTTTGTAATTGTAGGGTTGAGAAAAAATAATTTGGATTTATAATTTACAAGACTTTTATTGACAGTGTATAGTAGTAGCTGTCAAAGAATCAGAAAAGTATTTTGTGGATGTCGGATGCAACTGTCAAACTTCAAACTTTTGATTGAATCTATTCAGCTCATCACTCATCATCAACAACCAATTTCACCAAGTACCAATAATCACTAAAACCTTCAACCTTAATTGTTAATAAATAAGTATTAAAGTACTGACTCTCACCACTTTAGCTTCGTAAGTTGCAACCGGATCTACGACTTAAATTACATGATAAGCTCGTTGCTCGTGATTAAAACATAACAAAATCACTGCTACCACCACCATTGTAGATACTATTACAATTAGACCTTTGATCTATCGTCATTGATCATGACTAAATAGCATTATATAGGTTATAGGTATAATGTGATGTCCCAAGAGACAAAGTCATATTTATATAACTATTTGTGAATTGATCTTGATCGTCCTAGAGCACTTTGAATGCAAAATACGTATGTATACGAATCTTGTAACTTTTTGATATTTTTATGACTGTACAATAGAAACGGAAACTAGCATTCTAATTCATGTAATATGTACAAAGAAATTGAACTTTCTTCTGACTAGTAGATTTGAATGTTTTTAAAAGAAAAGTTTAATAGGTTACGTGTTGTTAGTATTAATGATTAAATTAATGAAATAATCCTATTCCCATCCAAAATCATCCGAATTCGCAATAATTTTAACATTTGAAAACACGATTTAATAAGTACTGAAAATTTGACTCTCCATTGAAATTACATGATTTTCATCTCAGAATAACGTCTTCATCAGTACCACTTTCGTGTGTTAGTAAAAGAGTAAACGCTACTTCCTATACAGAGATCCTACAGTCTGCAATTAGAAAAAGTAAGAATAGTTAAAATCTTCGTTTTTGTAAAAATTTAGACCTACACGGAACAAACATGGATTATTGATTTAGTATTATTTAAGAATGCACTCCGTTTTGAAGTATATACCTAATTTTGAATTTTGAATTTTTGTGTTTAGGATTAGTACTGTCGAAGATTGTGTATTGTACTCACAGAAATGTTCTTCTGACGGGGGGATACGGAAAAAGAAGAAATCAAAAAATTAAAATCCATTATTTATTATTGATAAAAATATGAAGAATCAGACGACTGATGGAGAATCTGGTGCTGTAATTAGGAAGAGAAAGCCGACTGATTAGGAATACAAAATAAAGTAAACGGAGGTTGAGAAGAATCTAATGAAATGGCCCAGTCTCTAATACAAGGAAAACGATTCTTCTGTCGAGAATGGGTGTTTTCAAAGATACTTCATTGTTTGGAGAATCTGCAGCGTCGAGGGGAAGAGGAAAATGCTGGTCGCAGCGGTATGGGTATCCTAATTCTGTCTGGTCCAGGTGGAGGAAAGACAGCAGTATGCTCAGAAATGGTTACCCCTACTGTACCCCATGGAAAACAATTAACTCTGAGAAAAAGACTACTGGCTTTTCACTTCTGTCAATCTCATGATCTCAACACTCTTTCCGTTGCGGACTTTATTGTACACTTGGTCCAGCAACTGATGGAAACCTCCCTTTTAACTGGTTATACAGAGAAAATAGAAAATGAAGATGTTAGTCTGAAAGTTATTGGAGAAGATCCAGATGCAGCTTTTAAGCGACTCGTTGCGTTTCCACTTCTTGAAATTGACTCTCCCAAAAACTCCTGTTTCCTTTTAGTGGACTCAATAGATGAGACTTGTATCACAGCACACCATCCTTATCCTTCAGCTTCGTCAGTTGTATCGTCCAAGACTTCCGGTAGCAATACAATTGGAGAACTACTTGGAAATAATTGTCATCTACTACCTCCATGGCTGGTGCTCATTTGTACTGCTAGAAAACAGAGCAAATCTATTGCAAAGTTGTTTTCCGGCTTTCGTAAAATCAGTTTGGATGACTTGAGAAAAGCTCAGGTAAAATAGCGTTTTTATATATAAATGAACGATCGAAGATAAAGTCAAGAATGTTAATTAACTGTGATATATTCTCAATTAAAATAGGTAATTCGAGATGTCCAGCAATATATTCTATCCAGATTAGATCAAGATTACACTTTGAGGCAACATATTCGGCGAGAAACAGCTGAAATGCTGAATCAGTTGCATATTAAAAGTAATGGATGCTTTCTGTACTTGGAAAAAGTCCTTGATGGAATCTCAGAAAACTTTATTGTTCTTCGTGAAATCCGAGAAATTCCTGGAACACTTTATGGACTTTACCTGTGGCTATGTCAAAGGCTATTTACAAAGAAACAGTTCAGCAAAGTGCAACCTATACTGTGTATTTTATTGTCTTCTAGAAGACCTATGCATGAAGAAGAGATATTCGCATGTCTTCACACACGTTTCTTTACAATGACGAAGGAAGATTTCACCAAAAGAATGCATGTTTTACGTCGTGTTTTAATCGTCACTTCTGACAGCCATCATATCTTATTTCACCACAGTTTTGCCGAGTGGTTTTTAGATGTTAAGTACTGCACTCAAAAATATTTATGTCAAGCAGCTGAGGGTCATTTAATGAAAGGACTTGTTCTAGCTGCAAGAGCTTCGGAATTAGAAACTATTGAAGTGGCTGAGTTAGCCTACCATCTTCTTAACGCTACTAAATTTTTCAGCGACCCAAATTTAATACCCGTATTTATACTTTCTTTGGGTATTAAAGTGTTTGACATGGAGTTCGAACTTCACGCTTTCGATTCCAAAGTACTCAAGTTATTGACAAATTGTGGTGTTCGAAGGGAATCATCGCAACCGAGGGATACGAATTTCCAAACTGATCATACTAGAAGGCATGGATCTGAGTCATGTCTTGATGAAGGTGGTGGAGAAGCTCCATGTGAAAATCCTGAAGACCCGAACTTACTATGTACTGCAGTAGAAGAAATGACTGAGCAAGACAGCATTATGAAATTAGGAATTCTTGGTGATATGAATCAGGTTGACTACAACCAGCGAACCCCTCTTCATAACGCTGCAAATGATGGAAATTTGCAAGTGGTGGAGCTTCTAATCACTCACGGTGCCACTTTAGAAGCGATTGACAGACATGGAAGAACCCCATTAAATTTAGCAGCTAGACAGGTAAACAATTTACTTAATAAATGGTCCATATGTAAATCATTTAAATAAAGACACATTTAAACGTATAAAATTACTTTCTAGGGTCACGAGGCTATTGTAAAAGCTCTCATTGACGCCAAAGCTGACGTCAATCACGCAGATAATGATGGGTGGACTCCGCTCAGATCAGCAGCATGGGCAGGTCACGTTGATGTTGTTGATATTTTACTCGATAGTAAAGCTGAGGTAAGATAACAACGTAGTACTTTCTTCGTTATCTAGGGTCCAGCTCATGAATCTTTTTGGCTTAAAACAGGTGGATTTGACTGATGGGGATGGTCGCACTGCTTTAAGGGCAGCTGCTTGGGGTGGCCATGAAGAAGTGGTCAACAGTTTGCTGAAGGCTGGGGCTTCTCCGTCATTGCCAGATAATGAAGGAAGAACGCCTTTAATTGCAGCTGCTTACATGGGACATGCGGATATTGTAGACAGATTATTAAACGCAGGAGCTGATGTCAATCATGCAGACTCAGATGGAAGGTAATTATATGTATTTGAAATTTTGAAAATAGTTTTTTATTATGTTAATAATAAAACTATCAGAAAACAAATTCAAGCATCTGTCGAGTATTCTCTACGACTTGCAAAAGTCAAAAGGGGGATGCAAAAGTATGGTATATTAATAATATTTTCCGAAATGTTGTTTAGAACTGCCCTGTCTGTCGCCGCATTATGTGTAGCTGCCAGTCAAGGGCATCTTAAAGTAGTAAACTTGTTGCTAGAAAGAAATTCCGAAGTAGATCATCAGGATAGAGATGGAACCACACCGCTTCTTGTAGCTGCTTTTGAGGGACACAAGTAAGTAATGTTACCGTGATTTTATCATTTACTAGGTGCATATAGTTGTAGTTTCTAAACGTAATTTTTTAAACAGGGAAGTGTGCGAACTTCTGCTGGAATATGAAGCAGATGTAGATGCCGTTGATAAAGCAGGAAGGACCCCCCTATGGGCTGCCGCATCAATGGGTCATGCGGGAGTATGTGAACTTCTTCTGTTTTGGGGGGCATACGTTGACCATATCGATGGAGAAGGAAGAACAGTTTTATCTGTTGCTGCAGCTCAGGTAAATTTGTGATACAGACAGAGTAATCTCTACGACTCTTATAGAGGAAAAAGTCGACTGTAAACTAATGATAAATATACAACAGCAATTACATAAATCACCCAAAAACTCTTTTTAATTTACGTTTCATGCAATTTCGGTGTTTTTATGTAGGGTAACGTAAGTGTGGTGAGACTATTATTGGCTCGAGGATTGGATGAAGGTCATCGAGATAATGCTGGATGGACACCACTTCATTATGCTGCATTCGAAGGACATCAAGAAGTAACCGAGGTTTTAGTTGAAGCGGGTGCTAAACTCAATGAAATCGATAACGATGGAAAGCACTCGCTTCTACTTTCTTCCCAGGAAGGACATGTAAATGTTGTAGAGTCTTTATTAAATCTTGGAGCTGATATTAACCAACGATCTCATGACGGGCGCACTGCTTTGCGGGCCGCTTCAATAGAAGGCTATCGAGACGTAGTTCAGGTATTGTTTTATCAATGAAATACCACATTTTTGAAGCAGGGATGCTCCCTAATGTCACAGATCATTTTAAAATGATACTGATGCTTTTTGCAGCTGCTTGTACACAGAGGAGCAGACGTTAACTACCGTGATGCAGATGGAAGAAGCACCTTATACTTGTTGGCTCTTGAAAATAGAACGTCTATGGCTCAATTTATAATACGTTGTGGATCGGATGTTGAGGCTAGAGATTTGGAGGGCAGAACCCCGCTACATGTCAGTGCTTGGCAAGGACATTTGGAAATGGTAGAATTACTTGTGTCCGCAGGAGCTGAAGTCAATGCTGTGGATAATGATCGAAGGACTCCTTTGCAAAGTGCAAGTTGGCAAGGACATTCTGATATTGTTCGCCTATTGTGTGAAAGGGGATCAAGAATTGACCACACTTGTAACCAGGTAAGTGTTTTGTAATTGTAAGAATGCCTGTAAATTTTGAAAGATCTGATCTATGTAAGTTGAAACAAGTATGTACATTGTACATTCTTATCATCCAAATAGGGAGCAACAGCTTTATGCATCGCAGCTCAGGAAGGCCATTTAGAATGTGTTCGTACACTGTTGGAATGGGGTGCAAATCCGGTTCACTCCGATCGATGTGGGCGAACACCGATAAGAGTGGCATTAAAGAGTGGTCACGTTTCAATTTCAAAACTGCTTGAAGAAATTGCTCTGGCTAGAAGCAAAACAAGTGAGTCCAACTACCCAATGTTTATATTTTTACGATTAAATCATTTTTTTAAATCTTAATCTAATCCTAATAAATTGCTTTAGTGTTAGCCAAAGGATTGAACGTTACAGAATGGGAAACTCAACAACGAGCTGACGAAAGTTTTGATACAGGCAAACCGTCCAATAATCAATTTAATTCGGCAGGATTCTACCGATCATCAGAAAATTCGTCTGTCCCTGCACATTCGCCTCAGTTACTTCAGACATCCACTCCAGAAATCGATAAAAGAAGATCTATTTCTTCAACAGGAGTAGCTGGCGGAAACTCGTCCACAAAGTCATCTTTTAATTCTGAGCAGGAAGGTTCTCCAAATCTGTTCTCTGGTCAAGATTCTCAAATTAAGTCCGGAAAAGTTACTAATGAACAAACTTCAAAGCAGTATGGATTATCCTTTACGCAACAAGTACAGCAAATGTCTCGTCTGAAAGGTCGCCCTGGAAGCAGACTGCTTTCACCCCTGAAAGAGCCCCAAAGTCCCATATACGCTTCCCCTCCTCAGTCTCCGTCTAGTGATAGTGTAAACGAGGATAGAATAAGTCCTCATAATGTTTTTCCAAGTGTAACTAATTATCAGTCAAATGAACTCAGCTCAGACTTGTCTCGAGGCAATGTTTCAGGATCACCAATTCTCAGCAACGGATGTGGGCTTCAGTCATTTGCCTTCAACAGGGTAAGCATAGTTTTGCCATTAAAAAATATTCATAATGAAACCATACAGTAGATGCAATATATGTTTTACTTTTTATGACTTCACAGGATTCGCATATGAAAATAATACTGGGTAGTGGTTCTGAAAACAGTGGAAATAGTCGAAATTCAAGGAAAAACGGAATGGTTAATAGTTCAAATAGTGGTATTATTAGTGCGACTAGTGCGATAAGAAGTGGATTCACAGCCCTGAAGGCCGGTGTTCTGGAAGCTGCAGGAGGACGAAGAAATCAACAAAATGACTCTCCTTTAGTTTCAGCAGCATCCATGGCTGTACCTAATTTAGTTCGAAAGAAGCCTGCCAAGGGGGAAGGAAACGGCGTACTTCCGTGGAAGAGAGAGACCCCACTGTAACCGCAGTTTATTAATACAGCAATAACTCCAAGAATAAATGAGAACTCGCAACAGCTTAATATCCTCTAGATATTATCCGAGATATATGAATACTTCGTTGAGAAATACAAAAGAAAAAAAAGGATATTTTGAGGTTATTTTAGGGCCTAGATCACTCACTCAATCAGCGCTCAAAATTAATGAATATATCTTTCACGCGTGTCTAGCCCCCTTTAGATTTACACATTATGCGCTTCACTGTACAGAATTGTACGCTATAGCCTATATATTATACGTAATGTGCCAATTAGTTGCTGTACTGCTAAATATTCGCAAGATTTATGCTGCGCTGTAATAACTATGATAAAAGCAGACAATGGACTTTAAATTAGACCATTCAGAATCTTGCTTTTTAACACCTTATCAATTTAATTTGTTTAATGTTTACCATTCTGATCTGTTCATATTTATTCTCACGTTTTTAATGCAAAATATAAATGTTCGCAGTTGTCCCACCGCCCAAACATTAATACCTGTTGCCAGCCTTTCCCATCAATTTAATATAACAATATCTGTACAACTTACAAATCGCTTTTTGCTGTTCATTTAAGTTTTTATACCTCTTTCTTATTGCTCTTTGTTAAGCCAAGCTTTACTTGTTAAGTTTACTGTCGCTACTTCTCGAGTCATCACATTGAAAAATCATTTGCTCGGTGTTACGCTTTTAATGCATATATGATTTTCATGTGAAAAAATGATAATGACGAGGTTTTGTCCCGGTTAATAACTAATGTACTCATCGCATAGATAACCGTAGAAGCTAGTCAGTCACCTGATCATTATTGTTATATTTACTACATTACAATTTACAATACTATAAGTTACCAAATCCTACCCCTGCCATCACCAAACAAATTGTGAAATTTTCATATACACACGTAATAATATAATACAATGTTAGAAATCTTTTAGTTTTGAAAGTTTTGTCGCCATCAATAAAGTAGTTTGGGAAGTTTGCTTATATGTAACATTTTTTTTTTATTTCACGATTTTTTAATTATTTCCTTCACGATTCGCATTTTGACTTCTTCGACCCAATTTCCGTAGGGAAGTGAAAATGTCGAGGTCCAACCGAACCGATGAACCACTATTAGCAACATTGCATTTTTTAAATAGAATCCTACACACATTTTCATTCGCGTAATAATAATAAGATCCATATAATTTTAACAAGAGCGAAATTTTATTTTTTTCCGGAATCAACCCAAATTTTTACTTAAACGTGTTCTTATTAAATCGAAATGTTTATTTAAAGTTATTTCAATTCTCACCCGTTTGTAGGAACGGCTTATAGAACTTTAAATATTTAATAAAAGCCCCTCTGTCTAAATTTTCTGTCATAGATAGTTACAAATTAATGTAAAAGACTTTTTTTACAGGTTGAGTGATAAACTTCATGATTTTACTTCATTATTATAAGTTGACAAAGTACTTTTTTCTTACCTAATGTAAAATATGAATGAATCTATCAACATAATATTATGTTCAGAATCTCCAATTCCCTTGATTAGCAATCACTACCACCCCTCTTTCCAGATCCACTCCCCCTAAAATGTCATTCTCTACCCTTCATCTTTTCTCCTGGAACCGTTCCATATTATGGCGTCTATAGCATATAAATATGACATTATTCTGGACATGAAAGTGACATGTGGGACATTCTTCTCTAGAGACTCTTACCAGCTAGGGCTACTTAATTAGACAATCTGTGATTAAGATTAGTAATAAGCTCTTTGATGATTCGCCCTGTTTGGGACATTATTATCGTCACATCAATTGATAAAAAGGGATTCATAGAAAGAATGAGAAACCCGAGAGGCCTCTCCTTTGCTACAGAATATATTCTACTCTATGCAAGCGGGAATTCTGTAGGTACAGTGGTTTCTCATAATAATAAAGTAAAAACTCTCAGGGGATTGGTTAATCATATTAATAAAGAGCAAGTGGCGTCTGTCTGATCCTTTATGGGTTTTCGAACGGCAAAACTTTGAACTTCACCAAAGGTACCATTCGAAAGAGGAGAGTCCAACTCATGCGAATCCAGAAGATTGCTAAAAAATGTCACCCCAATGGGCCGCAAGGTCAAAAAAACCCAAAATTTCTATGTATTTCTATAGGATTCCTTAATTCTCTTTATTGGGTTGTCCATAAATTATGGTACGTTTTGTGCCACCGTACACCTATTTGAAATATTTATAAAAATTGCACCCGTGACCCTCCCCCACTTATGGCACACCACACCCACTAAAGGTTACCACACCTCCCCTTCAAAAATTCTTGAAAGCCTAATTTTTACAAGGAAATCCGTTTCCGGGTGACACCCCTGAGCTGCTTAGGGAGAGGATCACACCCTCTCCCCCGAAAACATTCAATGCCTTAGGCTTTCAAATCGGAAATATTAATAATAAAGCAAGACAATTTTTCACACATTATTTTTGTGCACACTCCTTTCTCTCACTTCTACTCAATTGGTAAGCTATTGTGTACTTAAATCCCGGGTATTATTTTTTTTTACAAGACGCTAATTTATATTCGAAAAAAATGAAAATCCTTTCTGGGGTGACATTTCTGAACCCCGCTCCCTAGATGTTATCACAACCTACTTAAGATTACCACTCCCCTTCCTTTAAAAGTTCTAAAAACAGATCTAATATTGACCATGGTACCATTTTTTGGGGTGACACATCTGATCTCCTATGATGAGTTCATCTCAACCCTACAGTACAAGTAGTCAAACCTAAATTTTAACTTTGGGAACATTCTGAAATAAAAAAATATTGGGCACAAACATTATTTTTAGATGAAATGAGCAGGGCAGAACTTAAATCGGAGCTGTTTTTTTAAACGGCTCACCAGATTATCCCACTAATTTTTTTCTCAAAAAAAATTTCCATTTATTGAAGTTTCAAAAAAACGAAACCTTCCCCATATCCTTTTCCTTTTTATCCTCAAAAAAAATCAATGTTTATGAAAACTTGGATTTCTTGGGATTTTAATTCCTCTTCTGTCCAAGCAATATATTCTCAAGGTGCTCCTTTTGCATGTAACAGTTTGTTTTGGTAATTTTACCTTTGACCGCTATTCCGCCCCACCTCAATAACATTACTGTCAAACATTAAGTACTGTGTACTGGCTCAGCGAAGCTGGGCTTAAAGTCTTGTTTCTAATAAAGCTCAAACCCCGCATCAACATCTGCTTATTGTACTTTATTTCATTATCTCACATCCTCTAAAGTTTCCTTATCGGACAGTTAAACACAAGATA
>JAQGBU010001923.1:0-10989 GCA_034698605.1 Isotoma decorata | reverse complement strand
CACAGGGTGACCCCCACTGACACCACAGGGTGACCCCCACTGACACCACAGGGTGACCCCCACTGACACCACAGGGTGACCCCCACTGACACCACAGGGTCTTGGATTGGCCGATTTGTATAGAATTTGTATGAAAAGTTTAGAATTGTTGAACGACTTAACCGATTTGGAATCGGTTTTAAAAACAAATTAGAGGCTATCAAGGAGCATAGATTCAAGTGGTGAACGGACATTAGATCCCCACACCTTAGATCCCCGCACCTTATGGGGATCTAAGGTGTGGGGATCTAAGGTTGGGGATCTAATGTCCAGGGGATCTAAGGTGGGAGATCTAAGGTGGGAGATCTAAGGTGTGGGGATCTAAGGTGGGGGATCTACGGTGTGGGGATCTAAGGTGGGGATCTAATGTCCGTTCATCACCTGTTTGGAGATACATAGGTGCATAGGTAAAGAATGATTTTTGAAGCTTTCAAAATTAACAAACGTTTTGATTCCTAAAGTTTTTCCAAAAAGTAATACTTGAAAAGCTCCTGGATAGCCTCTAATTTATTTTTAAACCCGATTCCAAATCTGTTAAGTCGTTCAACAATTCTATACTTTTTAAGTTAACATGGAGAGGTATGGGCAGTTTTGTGGGCGGAGCTACGCAAGTCTTATGGTATATGATATCCTTAAAAAGTAAATAATTTCTGAATCAATCGGCATTCAATTTTCTGACGAAAATGGAAATAAAATAATCCTAAAAGGAAACTCTTCCTAGGTGGGAAACTTACTTAAGACTCAAACAAGGATTACTTTTTGGTGAATATACAAACACCGCGTTTAGTTTACTGAAAACAGTATTAGCCTCACCGCCGCCAAAAATGTGGGAATTTGATATCACCGCAAATCTTATTTTATTACCGTAGACGAGACTATTTTTTTTATATAACTTCAGGCCCGTTAAATTTGACGCTTTGAATATGACGCTAAATTGCGGTAGAAGTGGGAGTGAATTTAGTAAAGAATACATGAATGGGAATATATATATATGTAATGGGAATTACCGAACTCTTTTTACTCTTTTATTAGTTAATCACTAATTCCTTTATGATTTAAATATAAAACTTTCCTGTGCCACTTGATTTAGGCCCTAGCTAGGTAGTATTCCGAAAATTGGCTTCGAATTTCATGTACCATATGTATTTATATGGTACATGCGTGCCAAATTTCAGCTTTGATTATTGAATCTCGAAAACTAGGGTGGGTCGTCCAATGGCGTCCACCAGATTATGGAAAAATCGAATTTAGTAACCCCCATATTAAATTTTAGCTTTCTATGATGATCTTCAAACAACGTCATAAATTCAAATTATCGGTGGGGGAGGGGTTTAGGTCCCCATGGGTCAACCACTTGACCAACATTGTCCATCTTCGTTACATACACATACGGTCAAAATTTCATGCAAATCGGCTAAAACGTTATTTAGCTATCGTCAGACAAACGGATAGACATATCAATATCTCAAATACCCCTCGGGCTAAAAATATAATTTTCATAACGAATTTTTCTATGTATAAAAGTATATAAAATTTTTTAATTTTGCTTTAGTTCTTATCATCTCATTAATCCAAGTTCACATTATGTTAAGGATTTAAATACAAAAAATTAAATGTATTATGTTCGCCAAACATTCGCCACAAAATAATCCTTGTTTGGGTCTTTCAAGTACAAGCTTCTTACCTAGGGAGAGTTTCCTTTTTAGGATTATTTTATCTTCCTTTAATAAACCATTATAATAATTTAAAAAATATAATTATATTTGAATTTAAATTTATTTTTTTTCTGGCTAATCCATCGTGGGCTTGTCATTACTGGCTTTATAAAATACAGTCGTCATTTTCCAAGTATACTCGACCGAACCACAGGGTTATCAAAAACCACCCATAAAAATACGACTTCAAATCCATCCAACAAAAACCCCTTCCATTAAATAAAGTTTTGATAAAAGTTAATCTCTAACTGGCTGGAAGTGGTCGCCAATATTTTTATCCATCTTTTTTGCTATTACTTCATGTTATTCTGTTATAAATGGTCGTTTATAAATAACGTAGTTTAATTTAGGTCAATGTGGAAGAAAATATTACTGCACCATGTCAAGACCATTATTATTACCATTTCAGAAAAGGCAACTACATTTTTTTCACTCCATATTTTTAGTTGAACCAACATTACTATTTTAGTTGCACGTGTTTTATGAACACCACCTTAAAAATCGAGATAACTTTTGAGATTCGATTATAAAACTCAACTTTATCCTCAGTCTCTCTAATGAACTGAGATCAGAGGGCTGTCTTGAACATTTTCACCCGATTCACATTTTAAATAATTTTCTTTTTCACTGCAATTTGAGATTGTATTAAACTTGAAAAACTTTGATCTGAAAAATGATGAAAGCCTTAAAATTTGTCATATTAATTGTTTTTGTCGTGAGTTGTGATTCACTGAGAAGCTTTAATTTGGTTTGTTTCAAGCTTTGTCAAAATTGGAAAAAAAATTTACAAAGTACTTTAAATTATTTTAAATTCACAAAATTTACTTCAATTCCAGAAAGACGGGATTTGCGTGAAAAGAACAACTCCAGAACTCTACAATGGTCAGTTATTGCGTCCATTCGAGAGGGTTGGACTGAACATGCAGCGTTTAATTCATAATTTGGAAACTGTATGTTATTTCAAGTTACACTCAATGAATTAATAATTAACTGATGAAATTGATTATATTGCGAGGCAGAAATTCGAGGAAAAACTTGTGGAAGTGAAAAACGAGCTGGAAACTAAACTAACAAAAATAGATGGGATGTCAGGTGGACTAGAAATCGTCCAATCAGACTTGAAAAAGGTGAAATAAATATTAACCATTATTTAATTAAAATATACAAAGATAATCCAATTCGGGCCTCATTTATATGAATAACAATTTACATAGCATACAGCAAAAGCTGAAGCATCTCAAGAACTGCAAAAGAACGACACTTCCAAGATAAAAGCGGACATTCAAGAGGTGTGTCCTAATTTATAATAATAATTATTGCGATAATAAAAGGAAATTGACAATTTAAGATGTGGAGTCGGATGAGTGAAATGAATTCAACAATGAGAGAGGCTCAAATTGGAATTCCCGTTGCTGTTTTTAAGTCGACAAATTTGAATGCTACTTTTGAGCGAGTGAAGGAAGGTTTGGAGGCCACGTGGGGGGTTCTATTTGATCAGGTGGTGTTTTTTTAGGATTATGTGCGTAGTTTTTTTTCATAGGTGGCAGACCCCTTTCTTATGATTACCCATATTTTGACTGTAAACCTCACCTTGGAAAAATCTTATTATCAACTTATGTGTCAAATTACCTAAAAGCTAACATTATTTAACAGGTGGGATACGGTCCTAAGGTTGGAAAAAGCTGCAAAGAACTACAATCAAAGTACAATTTGACCAAGTCTGGAGAGTATTTTATTCAATCGAGTTCGGACAAGAGTAAAAATGTAAAGGTAATTTAGTGCATTCAAAATTAAATTTTAATGAAAATTGGAACGTTTAAGACTACTGCGCTCAATACTTTCGTCAAAATTAAAACTTTAGTCCTACTCAAACTACACTTTATAAATTTCTGAATTCATGTTAAACACATTCTCATGGGCGGATGGCCCAAATGTTTATTTTTGGATTCTCCAGTTTTTGAGATAAAAATCAAGAAAATGGGTTGAAAAGTGGGAGAGTTATCGGTGTGGGCAAGGCGTCAACCAAATCCATAGCTACGGTCGGAATATATATAGTTTGGGGTAATTGGTTTATATTTTCCCCTCTTATTTAAAGATTTACTGCGACATGGAGAGTGATGGAGGGGGTTGGAGCGTCATTCAGCGTCGTGGAGTCAGAGATATTCCTAAAGCACAGAGGGAGAGTTTCAACAAGAATTGGAAAGAGTATGGAAATGGGTTTGGTCAAGTTGGGGATGATCATTGGATTGGTGAGCGTTTGTTCAAATCAATGAGTGATGAAAAACTGTTGGTTATAAAGGAAAAATTTTAAAAGGCCTGCAGACGATCCACCTTCTAACTAATCAAGACCACTGTGGAACTCAGTTAATGATAAATCTGATGAAATGGGATGGTACGGAAAAGTACGGGAGGCACACGCAGTTCAGGGTCTCTGGGAGTCAAGACGGTTATCGGTTGAGTGTACAGGGTTATCAGGGAATTGCAACTGACTATAGTGCATGTATGAAAAAAAAGTTCAACTAAAGTCTGGAGAAACACGTTGTAATTTAAAGTAATTCACAAATAATTTGAGGTAATTGGTTTCATTTTCAGATGATACTATGCTCCAGAATAACAATGCGACATTCACCACGTTGGACAGGGACAACAAGGATGATTGTGTAGGAAAGGAAGGTGGTGCATGGTGGCATAACGGAGATGCATGTACTTGGGTAAGTGTTGATGAAAGTAAGATCAAATTAAATTGAAAATGAGTGAAAGATGTTTTTGTAGGTGAATTTAAATGGAGAGTATTCAGAGGATGGGAAAATGGGGAAAAGACAAGATGCAAAAGGAATTTATTGGCTAAGTAGTGACACTCCTGTGTACTCTGATTCCTCCTACAGCTTTAAAAAAACAACAATGAAAATCAAATCCAATTGTTGATATAATCAACAATTGGATGTTATAATCAAAATTATTCCACTTTTGTCAATAATAAAAAAGCTTCCCAGTGCAATTTGATTTAGCTCTCGCCTGTAGGCATAAAGACTTTTATTTCATAATAGGTCACAAAAAACAAATATTTGCTAAATTTTTACTAAAACTCATGAAATAGATAGATAGGAAAGTTTTCATAGCAGTTTCCACATTTTTGTCTGTTTTATTCAAGAAACTACAAAGTTACCAAAATATTCACTTATCCTAGTCCAATTCTTTGTTGTGGAAAAACGCAATTGATTCACTATCTAATATTCAGCAAAACATATCACGCATACGTAAAGACGCTAAACACTTATTAGCGGTTTCATCGGGGATTCGTACAGATTAGAAAAATCGTCCCCCCCCCCAAAAAAAACAAATTCCTTGATGATCTAAGCGTAGAGACTGTAAGAAAGCGTTTACAAGAAAGGGCAGATGGCATTAAAAAGATAATCGTTGTGCCCGTACTAATGAGCAGAATTGCTATTGAATCAGATAATAGAGAGATTCCTACGAAGCGAACTGTTTTCTTTCATATTTCCATCAAATATATTGGAAAATACTGAAACTGGCATTGCGGACAAGGGTTTTTGTTTGAAATACTCATTAGATATGTCTTCTGATCTACTAGTGGAAATTCTGACTCTTTAATCAGAGAATTGGTTAATGTACAGGGTGATTCAGGGACAGCTAGAGGTCTTTGAAATTCTCTAGCGCTGGTATATCTCGACCGAATTTCATCAAAATTTTTTTGTTTGAAAGTTTAGGCGATTCAAAAAGGTTTCCATGCAAAATAAAAATTTAGAATGGTCCACACGATCACCCACACGGGTCCAAACAAAATTTGTAAAATGTAACATTGATAGTGAGGCTGGAATTCATTATAATTTACTTCAAAATATTTGCATTCAATACCATGAAAAAATCTTGTTTTTGTCTTTCAGTTTTCAGTGTTTTTATTGTACGTTTATTGAAGGTATCAGTTAAATCGAGTTAAAAATTGATAAGGGCTAGTGTTCGTGTTAATTAAAGTGAATGACACTACTTATTTATATTACGAAGCTTTTCCAATACAGCTAGAGTTGCATTATCATAACTAACCCTTTTAATGTTTCATCTCGACGTATTGTGGCGTCAGACATTCCGGTAGCAAAAATCTTACTGCTTAAGACAAATCAATTTTATTTGGTCCAGTATGCAATAGCAATAATAATTTTAATGCAATATTAATACCCAATGACACCTTTTCTAAATATATTTTTCACCTAAAATTATGGAAAACACTTAAAATGAATTAAACTTTACTTTAATATTAATTTTTGCTGCCCAATACCCATAGCACCGAAAATTGATTAAAAGTGCATTCACTTAAAACCAAATATCTCAACGAGTTTTCAAAATTTTGGATTCAACCTTTTTTCATTTGACGTAGAATTAAATTTCCTTAAATAAAATTAGGTGATGGCTACGAAACAGTTTCAAAGTGCCTACGAGGATCAGTAATTTCGAAAGTTAGAAACTGATTTATAGGCATGAAGGAATGACAAATTTTGACTTTTGACCCCTCTGCGTCCTATGTAAACAAAATTTGTCAAGTTTTTGTAACAGGTCCGAAATCTCTATCTCTAAAGGGTAGGGCTGTAGGTCGTTCTCAAAATCCTGAGGGTACCCCCGAATGCATACCTAGATACTCTACTTTTCCATGAATCCCATGAAAACCTATCAAGCCTCACCTAGGTTCTGTATCAGAATATGCATTATTATCTTGACTTTCTACATCACTATCTGTCGATGTGGATACCAAATTAAAGCTTTGGCGTCGTGTTCTAGCTTCAAATCTAGCTTGTCTCTCTTTATCCTGTTTTTGTTTATTGGATTCAGGAGAATCACTCATGTAAATGAATTATGATTAGAATTATTGGGAAAGAATTATCTGCTAGTAGCTAGCTTTTGTCGAAAATTCCTCCTTTAATTCTGTTTATCTTAAATCCTAATGTCCATTATGCTAATAAAAACTGTAATCAGCTAAAAAGAACCAAAAGAAAATGACTAGTTGATTCCCTGTGATGTCACCCTTTTACTGCATGTAGACATAAAAGATAAAAACTGAACCTTTGTCTTGAAAGAATATGAATATTTGATTAATGTAATGCTGGTGAGTTTGCGGTAGGTTTGTACCGTGACTCCTTAGAAGCATTACAAGTAAGTCAAATAATAGATTAACAATTAATGTTGAACCTTAATTCTGTATCATTGAGTGTGACCGATTACTGTGCAATAACTCAACTTACACTTATTTAAGATTGAGGACCAAATGGTAAAATGAGAAAGAAATAAATAACTCACGGATGCGTTTTTAAGAATTATTTGAGAGTCATAAGAAATATGTAATAACCCCTATATTATTTTGGTTAGATAATTAGAAAATTTACCATACCAATGTGCAGTGTGTAGGGATGATTGAGAAACTGCTTGGTATTCCCTTAATCCACCTCCATTATTGACCTCTGACCTGATGAGGAACTGCCTGACCCAAGAGCTGTAGAAAGGTGGGCTTGGAAGCGTGTCACCATTATGCCAACATCATCAGGATAGGAGATTACTTTATATACATAAAAACACAAAATTTGAGCATTTTCCCGTTCAAAAATAATAATCATTATGTTTTCCTTAAAGGAGAATGAAATTCAATATAAAATAAGATACTGTTGTGAAAGTATTGACTGTGTTACGTAATATCTCGAAGGTATCTGTTCCCAATGTTAAAGGTAGACAAGCATGGTGTCCGCCATGTTGGAACCATAAAGTTTCAGAGGAAAACGTATGGTTTTATGCCCTTTTTAATAAAATATTCGATATTTTCCCACATAGATGAATAAAATGATATCGACCAATGACCCCACTAATTGTCCCTTTATCCCCTGAACCAAGTTTTGCCAATATAACAACTTAAGACATATGTACTTATGGAACCCTAATGTTTATTGTACCATACCGTACCACCCTGTAGTAGGAGTGGCTGTGATGCCCTTCAGGGGTGCCAGTTCTAGGACTCAAGTGACTCGGGGTGATCCTTGACCTCTGTCCCTTATGCCCAAAGATGCCAGTATTGATGTAATAATGAATGTCAGGAAGTACCAGAATAAAGTCAACTGTAGTAGGAAGATATTTACTTCTTCTGGAGTAGTCTTCAGCTACTCTCCTTTATTAACACTGAACCCCCATTACAACTAGAACATCTCTTTTTCTTCCTTCTCTCTAGGACTTCATCGTCCAATACACTATGTAAATGTAGCATGCACTACTACATTGTTGCATGGTTTCTATGGCCTGAGGCCTAATATTATACATCTCCTTTCTTCAGCATTTAATTCAAAAATGTAATAGGATTTACCAATGAAGGTGAAGATAATTAATTACTGTTTGGGGTAGTTCGCCAACAGTCACTGTGCTGTATCCCGTGTACATCCCAATATCCTCTTGGCTTTTACCATATCTTACACAAGTTTCAACATTCCACCTTAAAGTACAATTTAGTTTATTGACATTTTAAAATAATTTCAATTAATTGTTTTAATTTTAATGTATGCACTAGTTTCCACAATGTATTGTATTACTTGGCTGGCTTGCACACCATTTTAGTTTCATACAACGCATCATCACAATAACACCTCGTTAAGGCGTCCCTTAAAGGGAGAATAGAGGATAAGATCAAAAAATGTAAATGTAACACCTTACTTACCCACAACATGTCCACTTAGCATGAAATCAATTGAATTAGTTCTAGGATCACTTCTTTTATCTTGTACAATTTTTTTCTGTAATTCAGTTTCAGGGGCTAAAGATTGTTGAACAAAATCCTCCTGTGCAATTGAAATATCCAAAGCTCTTTTGATTTTTAAATTTAAACTTGCATCTTTATTCAATCTGTAAATCTCTTCTAGCAGTTTTCCTACTTCGGCAC
This sequence comes from Isotoma decorata, assembly GCA_034698605.1. NCBI lineage: Eukaryota > Metazoa > Arthropoda > Collembola > Entomobryomorpha > Isotomidae > Isotoma > Isotoma decorata. The sequence goes on along the minus strand of JAQGBU010001923.1, from coordinate 2,310 downwards.
TTGCATATGCTGAAAAATAAAAAACAAAGTTTTTAATATATAACTGAAAATTGAGTATAACAGTTTTTTACTTAATTTGTAATCTTAAAGTACTCATACTTTTGGAAACAAAATGGTTTTTTGTGTTTTTTGAAGAAATACGAGTGATGGTTTTAGATTTTTGCTTACGTCGAGTGAGGAAATCAATTTTTTCGAATTCCATCCTTTGAGAAATAGGGGTGGGGTTCGAAGGGGCCACCCCTGCAGCTTGGGAAAGGCATGATGAACTACTGTAAACATTTAGCAGTAAACATGTAAAATGAACTAATTTATTTGTAGTCATTTTAGTAACTTGGATTAACTTTTATTTCAAGAAATTGTTAATTTACTAGGGAGAATTATATAAACTAATTCTTAATTGTTTTGAGTAAAAATAAGTACTGGAAAATTGATGGAGATTGGAGATGCCAACGAGTTTGAATAAGGTTAAAAGAATGTTTAGAGTTTTATTAAGTATTCCATCTAGTATTATTACTTGATGGAAGAGGCTTTTCATAAATGACGTTATGAATAAAAAGTACTTTGGGTGCATTAAGTTGTATTACTTTGTGAGACTATGTTTTATGCACGACCTTTTAAACAAGATTTCAGATTAGTTAACTCAAGTCAAGGCGATTAATATTATGGGCTTAGGTTTACTTAAATTAAGTAAAAATTCACATGCAAATTGTAACAATAAAATGAAAGAACATTTATTATTACTGTGTGAATTTTTATAATTAGTGAAGATTTTACCTTCTGTTTTTATACAATTTGTTCTTGTTAACTAGTATTTTATTACTTCCCTTTCTGATAACAAATTAGTATTGATATAACTGGAATAATATTGGAAGAAACTGGAAGCCAGGGCATAGTAAACTCATTCAGTTTATATTATAACTGAGTCCATTCGACTTGTGTTGAATTTAAAATACATATGAACATACGTATGGAAGCAGGGTTTATTTGCAATAAGGGGCTCAATATAATAGATAACGTTGATTATTATTTGGTAATTTTATTTCGAAAGGTTTTTAAACATTCATCAATATTTTAACCATAAAGGACCTAACCAGGACCAAGGTAAAGTCAACCTTAAATGAGCTAAATTATAAAGTTTGTAGTTGAGACTGTCTGGAGTCTAGTTTCATCTTCATACATATTTTTCGCTATGTTTACATGCATAGAGTGTAGAATAGGGTTCTCAGCCTTGCCTTGTTCATTCCCTTTCATTTGATACTACCTCAACCTTATATACGCAAAATACAAAATACAGCATTTAAAATACAATTACTCATACAAAATATTTTTTCCAGAACGAAAAAAAATGACGTGATTATCTAGATAAGCGTAAAAACTTCAATATTATCTTCTGTTAACCGCACTCTATTATATTATATTCACAAACGTGCCAGTCAGTTAAACATGTTAGTTTGCTAGGATGCATAAGAAAAAAACTAAAACTAAACTCGACTTTTTTTGCACCAAATTCCCGAAACATTGAGTATCTACTTTTGTGAAAAAAGTTTCCCGGAAAAATTCAAAATGCATTTTCAAATGTATTTTCAAAATACAATATGACAGCAGTCTAAATACAGTCCGAAAATGGCCAAAATACAATAACAATTAAAAAATACATTTCATTTTCAAAATACAATTACTCTTTAAATTTGATGTATTTAAATACAAAATGCAAAATACGTATTTTGTATTTTAATTACAATTGTATTTAAAATACAGTATTTTGGCTATCTCTGTTAATTAATATGAATGAATGCAATTTTAACACTACAGTTACAGTATGCGAAGAGATGAAAATAACTAAAATAATAAGTAATTAGGAATGGGTAGTATTTATCTTTAGTAGTTTGTAATGAATGAATAGTGATGATAATCATAAACTAAATAAACCCATTTGCCTGAATAAAATGTCTAGTTCGTTGTATTTTTGAAATTTGTAGTTTTTGGAATTAAAAACCGAGATGCTGTTCCTAAAGCGGGACATTTTTTGGGGGACCGGGACGGGGTAAAAAACGTCGGATGGTCACCCTATCTGGTGATGGACAAAAATGTGCTTTAATATTTGTGTCACCTGTATTACTGGTGAACGCACTAGAGAACCAAAACAGAAGCATTCTACTTTCAGATCCTACATAAGAATAGTCCTATCAAATAGAAGTAAATACTGAAAAGAAAACTTTGGTTCACGTCTCAACCATTTTGTGAGACCATTTTTGTCCTCAGACCATTTTGTGGAGACCATTTTCAGAATATCTCTCAGACCATTTTGTG
>JAQGBU010001922.1:0-10997 GCA_034698605.1 Isotoma decorata | reverse complement strand
TAAACTTACAACACTCAATAGCAATCTCAAATTTCCCTAAACAGATAGCTAAATTTTTACCAACTCAATACACAGTACTGATTGTATAGCATAAAATTACCTATGAACTTTTCATACAAATTCTCTGACTGAAACCATCATTTTCTTACATTTATTAGTTGATGGCAACAGATGTATTCAGCTACGAAGGAACCGATGCAATGACTGAGAGTAAAAGTGAGTTACTATTACTGTTTACGGAGATGCGGATCTGAACATAAATAATTGTGAATAAATGCCGTGGATATTTTATTATGTAATGCTATGGGTTGGAGATTGGAATATCAAACTGTAATAATGATATCTTCAAGAATGTATACCCTTCTTTCTTCTTGAGTACATTTACTTACGGAGGACTGAAAATGCTCTGATGATACTCAAAATAGTATTAGCTTTAAGAGTAAAAGGATAGTGATAACATGGACTCATGCATATCCTTGGAAATACATTTTATATTGGGCTTAAATGTAGTGAAAGCATTATGAGAGGATGGGATATCAAAAAGCAAATAGGAGAGGGATGATAGATAGGTATAGAAAGTAGAAGGAGTGGATATGGAACAACATGTTATTATTATATAAAATAAACTTACAAGAGAGGATCCGATGGTTTCCCTACGGAAAAAGGGCATCTCTCTCTGCTCCAGTAATTCCAGATGAGCCTGACAACGAGAGTACGAGTACGGGAAACTGAATGCAAATTGGTAGACGTCTTCTTCGCGATCAAATGCGAATGCAAAAGATAAAATGTAGTGGTTTCTATGCTCTGGAGATTTGTGGTAGTAGACGTACTTCCCTGGCAGTCGTTGCCTATAAAGTCATACATATTTTACATAAACGCTTGAACGCTGGATTGGATCCCTTCTAACTTGTAGTGTTACTTTCTATTCGGATGTCTTCTGGTAAGTAATGTAATGTAAGCATTGTATAAGCTCTTCCAGAAGAGAGGACTCTCTTAGAGCCTATCTCTCGTGCCCAGTTGTGTGTGCACTAAACTATCACGACTACCACCACCATCACTTCACCGTTCCTTTACATTTCTCCATGATACATGTTATGTTGTTGTATACATATTTTAAATTTGTATCTTCCAATGTAGCCAAGTCATAAGTAACGAAGGGAGCAAAAACCAGTAAGGGACAGGAGGGATTCGATCCTGAATTATAATAGTAGGAGCTACCACTATCTGTAAAGTGTAGTCAGTTCTATGAATATATTTAAGCGTGAGAAAGGTAGGGGATGTAAAGTGGGGGGATGTTCCGGCCTCTACCCAACTTGACTAAAATACAGGGTACATCACCCCGGGTTGTTTTATTTTGGGATTTTTTTTATACCGGTAACCTCCTTGGTTTCAATGTTTGTGGATTTCTTGGGTTGCTTTAGTGAAGATTATAAAAATTCTGATAAAAAATGACTTTGAATAGTAAAGATTTTTGTATTTTCGTTTAAAAAAGTTAAAATCTCATTCATCCCATGAGTTTGACTGCGTAGAAACTTTTATTAGTGTTAAAAAGCAAAAGGTATCTTCATGCAAGCTAAAGCATCCGAATTTTTAAATAAGACCCCGGAGCTAGTCATTTTCTACTAAGGTATAAGGTATTAGGAATATTAGGATGTTATGTAAATTTATGTCATATTTTGTGTACTATACGTCGTACATGAGAATATAGAGTAGAAGAGGAGCAATGACAGTGGGTACAACTAGGCACTTCATCCAGAAAACGGTAACAGAGTCACTTGTACAAAATATTAATATAAACAACAAATCAAAGATCTGAAAGCCATGCTCACTCTCAGTTTCATTCCATTTTTTGGACTACAATTTCACAAAAGCATTCTATTCTGCACATCGCTTAACAAACATAAATCTCTTACTCTTTCGCTTCTTTTTGACATTTCAAATCAACTACCACTACCACTACGATACGAACTAATGTATTCTTGTGAAAGTAGTAGTACGGAAACTAGCATTGAGTACATAAAACACTCCTTCGCTACTCCTGAGCTTCGAAAACTACGACTACCACTACCACCACCACCACCATCAAAAGTACAGAGTAGAAGGAAGTAGGATTCTATCCCATTTCAGCACTTTCTCTAAATGAACTATCTACTTTTTATGCCCCTTGACTTTCTCCCTTGGCTTTCTCTTGTTTTTCAAGTCGAAGCATTATGCTTGCTTGCCTTCGTGTTGTTACTATCAGGCCCTCGGGGTTCATCCCCAGAGAACAAATCTGGCAATCCCATTTGCCCAGATAGACAATAATAATAACCCAACCTTTCTGTCTTTGAGAAAGATTAATTGCTTTGTTTAGTTTCAACTACCCATACACCATTTCCTATATATCTACCTTTTTCTATACACGTATCATGGAAGGAAACTGACAGGGAAAGCAACTACGCGAGTAATGGGAGATATACAGAAGATACGCGTCTGAGTTGAAGTTAAAGCAAATAGTTTTTGTTGTTGTTAGTCAGTAAAAGTAAGATCACGATTCAACTTTGACCTACTTAGAAACTCACAATCATTAGAGCGTTTAACTTTTTCTGTTGGCTTTCAATTGCTTACTTGAACAACTTGTTACTTTTCGTAGGATGAGTTAGTTAATACTTACAAGATCCCTTGTACCTACATACCTATGGCTTAACTAAGTTTCCCGTTGTATAACCCAGAAACTTTCTGCGGACTTACAATCTCCAAATTATCAATGTTGTGATGGGATAAGTTCTGGGAACATAAAAGCCGTAGGAAGGAGTAGTAGGAGTGTATAAGGATTTTGTTGGATATGATTTATTAGTTAGTAAAGACAATGAAACACTTTTCTCTATTTAACTTCAGAGTTACAAATAAGCAATTTTGTTTGGATTAGAAACTAAAAGTTTTTCCCATGTCACTTCTTTTGTAAGCGTTTCAACTATGTTTCGAAAGTAGTACAGTTTCTGCTCATTTAATTGTTTTTAATATCTAGGATTTAATGATCTGAATATAATTGTCTCAACATATTTGTCTCAAAATTTGTAAATCCCTTTAAAATATTTCACCCGAAGACATAATTAAGACTACAGCAAGATATGACCAATTAAGGTGACTCATTCTATATGTTACTTTAGTTATTTTCTGCCTAACTTATCTAATTTGCGAAAAACTAACTTCTCTAAAACGAATATAAAATTCTTTGTATCCGCTTAAAGCTTCGCAATAAGAAAAATTACTTTGTATATTTTTTTTTCGCTTATATATTCACGCCTTTACATAAAAAACTCCTATTCTTAACATCTATAATAGTACAATATGAATGGATTGCGAAAAATGCTGCCCCTATATTTAAGATAGATCAACTGAAAATGTAAGATAGAAAGTACTGGGGCATGTTCAAAAATCATGTTAGAATGTTTTTTCTCCAAATCACGAACAAAGTCAGTCATACAAGTGAAGAAGATTAAACAGCCTAGAATTCAATCTATGAAGGACAGCTCTCCCTATTTAACAAAGTGGAATCTGATGAACGGACTTGGGTGAATTGTCTATTTCTTTAACCAATCCTATGTCAGAGGTCAAGGAAATCCTACGCAATTTGAAGGATCTTACTCTTTAAAGTAGTAGCAGTGGTAGATCAAATGACATGATCTACAGAACATGGAACATCTCATGGAATTTTTGAATGATCCGCAAGCAAATAAAATCAAGTATTTTAGTCTCCGGATCATTCATTTTTTATGATGTAAACGTGCCTTTCCCAATATTCTTTGTACATCTTGGTCCTTTTGATCTTCTCTCATGTCCTAAATTTCCCTCAACTTTTCTCATTATCATCATCCTTATCATCTTCTTGTTCCCAGTAGTAGTAGCATCACAGCAGCATTATGTCTGTCTACCTAATCTCTCCAATCTTGCAACTGATTGTAAGCCAATCCTTGGAGACACTCTCTCTACTACTACTACGATCAAAGACTGCTATCACTGCCTATTTATTTTATTACCACCATCATAAGTAGCGGAGATACTTCATGTGAATGTCAATGGTGTCCGCCCGTCTATCTGTAAACGCTCCAGCCTTCCATAGAACCAATTGTTTTGAATTCTGTTTTTAGTCATGCATACTATAGGTCTAAAGGCAGATTTGACCAAAAGGGTCAAGGTTCACACCAAGGGGACGTTGTTGGGGTAAAGTTAGACTCTTGTGTTTTTATGTGGCGGAGTGTACACTGGTAATTTTAATCATTGTTGATAGTATATATACTTACCCCACCCATTGGGGGTGGGGAATTTATAAAATGATCTGTTTGTGAGCCTGACAATGTCAATTTGAGTCTTTCAGTCATCGATAAATATGGGTTTGTTTCGCTTTTTTGGTATTCCGTTTACATGGTTTACTTCTCCTAGTGCTAAATACATTTCTATAGCCTATGAAAGTATTTCTTGCAGACATTGGACACTAGTAATTTATTACATTTTCTAGTCAAGTATTTAATGCACTTTAAAATCAACAGAATTACTTTGGGTTTCACGAGGAAAAAAATCATTGATTTAGAGTAATTACAAAGATTAAAAGCTGATTTGCACATGCCCTCTTTCGTAATCAGCCATCCATTAAGAAATTAAACGTTGAATAACCATCGTAGTTCTTTGTTTGAAGCGTGAATTAAAACTAACAGCTCAGTTATGCAACTCCTTCTTTCATAAACTTACTTTGCACTTACTATTAATTATAAATGAGTTCCATCAGAACTTACCTTTTGCCCTACTCGAATCATCAATCTGTGCAATCTATTTTGACTGTTGACTTTAATAAATCAACATTGCAAATTTGAATGATGTGCAAACAGCTACCTTTCAACCCTTATTTCCACCTCAATCTAAACAAGTCCTGCTAAAATAAGTTTCTACTTCAAAGAACTTGCTTGGAACAATGAAATTCCACCCCCATTATGCATTTAGATATACATTCGTTCTAATTATTTTTGCTACTTAACCATAATTACTCTTCAATACAAAGGTCTATTTATTCCTAACAAGCATGAAAAAAATGTTTTAATAACGTTAACTTATAAATACTTGAGACACCTTCTTCCGAAAATGCTCAAACATCGCAATCTCCTTTGCCCCGAAACCGGTTAAAAATGCCAAACCTTTTCACTTCATATTTCCCATTTTCAAACTCGTTCGGTCAAAGATTCTTGGTTAACAAAAGCATGCCCAACTGAAAATACAACGCAAAACACCTTAGAACTTCGAATAGTGATATCAATATATGATTCTGTTAAAAATTCTAAAAAATAATTTAATACTTGCAGTCTTTTACCAAAGTAAAATCTACTTGCTCATGCATGGGAATGTGGCTTGATCAAAAACCTACGTATTCTTATGCATATTAGACGGATATCAATACCAAAAACGATTGCAAACTTGCATTATCTTTTTCATCTATTAAATTGTTTCCATTCTATTGCAAAGATAAATTTTCCACGTGACTTTATCAGGAATCAATAAAAGTCTAAGTATTTTTCGTATTTACTTCCCCTTTTTTTCGTCTCACCAGAAAATGAGTTAAAATTAGACCAGTACCTAGTATTGTACTGCTCACTGCCACTACTACTGATACTGCCTGGAAAATAAGAAGATCTTCTGAGAAGGATAAACTAGAGACCTATTAACTTTATTGTCTTCCCATTTGGAGAAACACCTCAAAAAGGAAGGAAGGAAGAGTTGGCAGAAGAGCAAACTGTCTGATGCACGCAAAAACCTCATTGTCTTATAAAATGATGGACCACTCTCTTTCTTCTAATACTTTCTCCTACTGTTTTTTAAGAAGGGAATGCAAGCACGGGCAAAAAATGCGTGTGTTCACAAACCTCCACAAGATTTTGATTGTAATTTAACTTATTTTGTACCAAAGAATAAATTGGATAGAGATTAAAAAACCTCATTGTAAATCGTATAACTCATGGTTTTAAAATTGAGGTAAGCTTAGGACAAAACTATTACTAGGTCTGGAGAACCTGGATCTTTTCCAAAAAACATGTTTTTCATTTATTCCGAGCTATCTGTATCTGTTCTGTCGAATTATGCATGCACTAGTTGTCAAGTGGGCTTAAATCATCGCCTAAATATCCCACTTGATTTATTAATGGCTGGAAGGAAAAAGAAAATAAGCGCTGAGGAAAGACAGCAACCTGTATTTGACATCTAAATGAAGGGTTCCTTAGCCAAGACCGACACGCAGACACCCCGCACATTCCGCATTCAACTTCAACATCGGTTAAGTTCATCATTCCTTTCCTTTCTTGGTTAGTTTCCCTATAGTCAGTTGGTTTTGGTGGTAGGAGTAGGCAGTGATGTTATTGCAAGTGTAGTAAACCTTAGCTGGTGTAAGGTTTCTTGTTCCTTAGTCCTTCTGATGATTTGATGGGTTTTCGCGTTAATGGGAGTTGAGGTATCAAACGCATTGCACGAAACTTCTTGTTAGTTCGTCTTCTGAACATTTCCCCCCTGCTGATTTGAAGAAGAACTAACGTTCAGTACGTTCCGACCACCACTGAGCCAAACTGGATTTACCCATCATGTCACTGTCAACTAATGTAGCAAACTACGGAGAAAAGCAAAATCTCGTAAAAGTGTGTAGGATAAAGCAGCATAAAAAGAATCTGGTCGGTGTGATTAGTTAGTTTCTCTGATGGGATGATACGAGAACTATTTGGTATAGGGATGAGAAATGTTTTCAGGGAAAGAGAGAAATGTATAAAAAACACTGAGAATTCGGATCCGAATGAATGGTAGGCCCATCAAGTAAAAAGTATTACGTTTTGTTGCTTTTATGTTTTATTAAATTTCATCACTGTTTTCCTTTTATTGACTCGGGGAGTTACTAAGCTACGGGGATCAGTTTTTCAGACGGTTGGGTACAAAAATCCTTTACTTATATTTCGTAGAAAATTGATATGGGAATTTCGGATTGAGTTGAAATGATCATGTAAAAATATTAGTTGAAATATTTGTGTTGTAATAGACGTCGCCTTTTTTCGTAGAAGTTGTTTTTGTGATTCTCAAAACAAAAATTGATGTACGTAAAAAATTTATTTTTCTACTAAGTCGCAAAAAGGAAAATATTTTAAAAGGAAAAAGTGACACTACATTGACTGTGTTGCTTACTATATTACATGTAGGTACTTGGCATAAACAGTACAATAGCTGTTTAAGCCTATTTCAAGCCTTACGCTTTCATTTTGAATATGTATTTCAAACTCTAGAAATGACACACAAGATTTGAGTACTGTAGAAGGAGAGGAGAAAACAGTCGTCATAGATAGTGATGATGGTGATGGTAAGTAAATGGAAAGTAGTAGAAAGGGACAGAAGAATAAGGAAAAGGCCATTAGAACCTTACATAAGATACCACTTGGCAATATTTATTACCATTTGGGACGACTGGAAGTTTTCACAAGTGGAGTCATCCCATCTCGAAAAAGGGTTTTGATCTTGCACAGATTCACCAAGTTGAATATCACTCTCTGTGGAATAAGAGAAAAGAGACGGAGGCTTTATTTAACCCAATCAAATCAAATGATGAAGGATCTCATCTACATAGATAACATGTACAATATAACATTATTTTATGTAAAAGTAACTCTCATATTCCTTCCTAACTCTCATATACCTATGCTTGAATGTATGACACTGTGTTGAAACTAATAACATTCGAATAATATAAGATGAAAGTACCTAACCAGAAGAGTACACGGGTTTTGTAGCATATGCGACTTATTCAAGCGATATGACTACACCACATGGCATATTTATTCCAAACAATGTCTCACTCACTCAAACTTACATACCTCTACACTTTCTCCCATTACACATGATCATATTATTGAAAGAAACAAAGCATATCATGATGATTCTGTGACGGAGAAAGCCACATGAAAGCCGGTACAATAATATGGTATCATCGGTATCAACATCAACACTAACCACCACTACTCTTCCCACTAACTCTCCCACTGCCAAGTCATAGCATTATCATATCACCATTCATTCAAAAACTCTCAAAGCTAAAAGTAAAAGTACACAACCCTAGGCAATGAAAGCAAGGAAACTGAAATGATTCTTTAGTATTGCTTTTTATGAAGCGTAAGAGCTCGTATATATATATATATATATTGAAGGTGGCTTTACATAGTAATGGTAATATTCGAAGCTATGCGGACGGATGGTCTGAGTCCCATTTATTTTATTTTATTTCAACTTTCACTCCACTGAGTAACCAGTTTTACTTTCTCTTTTACAATATTTTACACAAAGATTCCCTTCACATGCATCTAAATGGGTTGAATGAATGGTTCTCTAGGCATTTGAAGGTACACTCACTGGGGTAAAGTCACACTATGAACCTTTTAAAGGAATACGAGAATTAAGAAACCAGATCTGGTTTTATATTCTATAGTTAATACTTATTTTGCTACCTGTTATGTTACGAGGTACTACACGTAATATATAACGTTAGAATCCGGATCTAACGGTGAAACTTAAATACGAAGTTTCCATTTTTAAACTGGAATTATTATTTGTGCTCCCAAAGGATGGGAATATTTTATTTGAAATCCAAACTTCCCAAAATGTATGTATAAGACTACTTTACACATGTCGTAGAACTGAGGTATAATACAAGCTACCATTTTATAAAGCCTACGTGTTTTATTACCTAAAATAATGTGCCAAGTAAACAACTCATACATTTTAACTCGCTTCAAGGCAACACTGGAATTAGTAAGTTAAGATAATAAATTATATTGAGTGTTATGTTGTATCCTAGAAAGATACTAGAAGAACCTAAGCTCAAAAGGCTCCTCACATTACTTCTTAAGACAGTTATTAATGCTGAAAAGTATAGAATAAACTTTATATTTAGAAACAGTACCTAATAATAAATATGATGATAGAAGAAGTCAATTTAAGGCTATGTTATATTTCTACTGGGTATGTTGGATTCTTCCTCAGAAAAACAACGGCTGACTTGAAGAAAGTTCAAACAAAACAAATATAAACGCACATAACACCATCAAACTATAAAGCATAGTTCAGTTTATAAGGAAACTTTTAAGGAGAAATGTAACTTTGGCTATTTGCCTCACTTAAGAAATGCAATATGAGAGAGAGAGAGAAAAAAAGTCTTTGTATCTAATCTTTATGGAGAGATGTGGAAGCTGACACATTGCGCTTTGTCTCCGACTACTTGTTTAAGGAACACACACAGTATGAAAGAAAATAATATAATGTCTAACTATGAGAATAACTTTTAGCAAGTGGTGGTCTTGGTTTTTCCAGTATGGTATATAACAAAGTATGAAGCAGCTTTACTAGTTGCAGTTGTTAGTGTTTGCTGAAGAGTTGAAGTAGAGGGATAAAATATTGGAAGGAAATGAGTTATGATGGTATTCTGAGGGAGAATGATTGGAATAAATAGCCTGATAAGATCCTTTCGCCTTAAAGGATACTCTTAGAGTTTGACTTGATTGATAAGGACTCATAAGGAGGGAAGCAACAATTTTCACTTTAAACAAACACCAGTAGTATGGTCTCATTAAGATGGAATGAGTTGTGGGGTGAGTGGGTCTTTCCAGAGGGGTTTCATTTTATTGGGACTATTATTAATTGTCAAGGTTGTAATGAAATATTTTTATTATTTATGATTACGGGTCAATTTTAAAGGTTACCTTCTGGTTCCATTTGTTATTAGTTTTATTGAGAGGTTGTATAAATGTAGAGGAGTTAGGATTTGATGATATCTATTATTAATTGAAAATGTTTGATATGTTAGGTAGTTAGGGTAAGCTATAGATTTTTAATGTTGATTTGATGTATATTAAAATTCGAATTGGGTTAATTTCATTTTTAACACTATGTACATTTAAAGCAAAGTCTTTTAATGGAATAAAAAATAGGGAAAATTAAGGGAGGGGGAGGCTTAGCTGCTAACACGGAATTTCAATTTTCCCTTAAGTTTTTCTCATAAGTCCTTACGTTCAGAATCGCCGATCCTTCAGCCACATCTATTGCATACGTAGTTACGCATGTGAGGGACATGACCATCTAAATTATTATTGTGAAAAAGAGACATCAAAATAGAATAGGAAAGCACACATGGACTAAATGACCTGCAAAGTCCAGGTTGAAGAATATTCTAAGTTCCAGGTCCGTAAGAAAGAACATTTATCATGTCCCATATGTTTGGAGTGTTTCAAGCTGAAAGGAAATTCTAGGAAAGATTCACCCTGTCTCCTTGTGGACCACTGCTGCAGTCAGATCATATCAAATGTCATACATCTTTCTAAAGGGGTTTCTCTACGTTCTTGTAATTCTTGCGTAGTTTCTAAACTAGAACGGTACTTAACATGAGAGACATTTATACAATACATGTGGGGGGAGGCAAGATTACAGAAAAAATAGATACTTCAGCTCATAATAAAACACAAAAATACGTGGTGTGTTTACATATATACCTTTAAATACCTAAGCTATCCTATGGGTGAAGGACAAGGAATATAGCATGAAATTTATCCTTTAAAGCACAGGATGCGAATCTCCATAACTAAGAGGTTCTCAGCTAGTGGTCTCTTCTCTTGAGATAGATTTAGTGCAAGGAAAGGCGATGGTGGTGAGAATTATGTGCAAGTGTACAGGGTGCCCTTAAACATCTCGTCCGTTGGAATTCAAATCCTTCAAAGTACAATTTGTTTGAATATTTCATTAAAATTTAATAAAAAATTCTAGCTAATTTGCAATGGATTTTGAAAATAATAAAGTTTAAATATTTGTTGAAATGATCACCCGTAATAATAAATATCTCATAGAAACCCCGTACTTTAGATAGAATTAACATTGGTATGTGTAGTATATGTAGTCTACTTTCTATGTTAAGTATCACATAGTACTTAGTAACAGTTGTATAGTTTTGTCCTCGT
>JAQGBU010001921.1:0-11001 GCA_034698605.1 Isotoma decorata | reverse complement strand
TATCACCAAAGAAATAGGAGCTTGAAATTAACATTGCGGCCTTATGGGAGCTAATTACGACGAACTCCACCTTAAGTAAAATTCTAATACATACCTCTTTCTTACTAGCTTGCTCTACCAGCTAGTAAGAGTAGCAACAGGTATGATGACGAGAATTATATTTACGACCACCACCACTGACTTGGTATTGAAATTCATTGTCAAAAGACTTGGTCTTGGGTCTCTTCGTCTTGAATTGCCATAATACCACTACTACTACCACAATCATACCATCGTGTATCTCATCATTATCCTGTGACTTCTTTTATTTGACATGGCATTCACCTACACATTATTCCTTTCTTTGAGTTATCTTTCTCATCATTTCATCCTCTCTGCCATCCTTTTAAATTTAAATTTGCACTTGTGTACTGGGATTTAACTGATTTTTTAAGTAAATCACTTTTTCAAGCTTTATGAAAGTATTTGACTTTAAAATTTCAGAATGAGTAGTCTAGAATGTAATTATGCATTTCATGTTAGGGACAGTTAATGAAAAATGGGTTGTAAGGGAGTTTGGGATTCCTTTAACTGATTATTGAATCTGGCCCTCGTCCCTCCCTTCACTTGAAAACTTAAGTATTCACGGATTAGATTGCTGAGGAGTTCCCTTGTAATATTTTGGAATAGCTAAGTTCGTAACGGGTAAAAATAAGTTAACCCTGAACACTCAAAGAAGAATGTTTCCTAGGAATAGAAAAAATAATCATACGAGTAGTTGACTTTTCATCAGTCAAAATGTCAAAGGACGAGGATGACAAGACAAATGTTTCCTCTAAAAATGAAACTCACCGTGTAGAATTCCAAAACTCACACAAAGTAAAACCATGTCACCAAGAATGCAGGAACAAGAATGAATTTTGGATTTATTTAATCCATTTGATTTATTAGAGCCAAAAGTGGAAAAAAGAATAATCACACACTATATCCCATGAAACGTTTAGATTTAATTTCTTAGATTTAACCACGATTTTTATATAAGGATACACAGAGTCAATTGACTTGTGTTAAGTTTGATGATGTTCCGGTTTTTAAATAACCCAAAACTGCTACTTTTCTTTATTTTAGTAGTTTTTCCTGAATAACTCAATCCAAAAAATGTAAACTTCGAATTTAAATTGAGTAATTTTATTACAAATATAAAGTATAAGCTGAAGCTCTTTTCTTATTTCTTCTTACACCTGTCTTTAAACCGGAAGTTACAATAACAATAAGGTATAGGGAAAAACTAGGATTTCACTATCGTCTGTCGATCTTCAATCCGTCAGTCTGTCAACGCTCGAACTTTTGATAGAAATAATTTTTTCAAAACGTTTGGGGTCATAGGGTCAGAGCAAAGTTTCCTAGTAATTATAGGTCAAATAGGCCACACTCCCTGGGCTCCACTCTCAATAGCAATTGCAATAAAACTGGTAGAACATACATTTTTTTTTCATTTCTGCTTTCAGTTATTCATAGTATAGGGGAAAATTTCAGATTTTAGAGTTAAATTTAAAATTTTAATTCGGTGAAGCTCTAACGACCAAAATCTTCAAATCTCAAATGTTGAGAGACATATTCCCCATCTCCGATACTTATTTAAATTCGTTGCGACGCTTTGTTATAATACTTCCCATCTCTTCGACCACTTCGCCCCCATCCGTCTCATCATCGGTTTTCCATCAACACCCCCCTCAGTTGTCCCAAAATATCCCAAGAGGCCCCGATATTCACCGAATAACCCCAAAGCCACCTTATCTCGACGCCCCCATTTTCACCTTCCTCCCAAAACACCAGCAATTAAACATTACTCCTGAAAGTTTTAAATAAAAAATCTCGATATTACTGGAATTGGAAGCGGCTATTTAATCATAGTAAAAATAATGATAGACAAAATGTTATACAAACTTTATTATTTTGTGATGGAAATTTTAGTAGAAATAAAACAATAATAATATTGTTCCAACTACAGCAGAAAATTAATACTGCCCTACTTACATGTGTCATAAATACAGGTGTGTAGAATGTACAATGTACCTCATTTACTTCGTTTTTGGTGAGATAATTGTCTTATGTAAAAATAAGCTATATGAAAACATAAATCTGAATACACTTTGTATGTCATTTCATTTCATTAACATTCATTTCAATTCTTTTCCTGTCCGTCCACCTGTCCATAATCCATAAACTTACTTTTACACGAAACTTTTGCAAATAGTCATTTAACTAGGTAAAAGGTTTACTTGTTTTTTTACATAAGTTGTTTCCACACACACACACACACGGGATGAATGCATCTCGCAAGAATGAAATATGGGATGATTTCAGGCACAAGTGGGTATAAGTATTAGTAGTAGGAACAGAAATGTGGCCCATTGTTCAGATCCTACCTTGACTACGCATATTATAACGTCCACATATCTACATTACATCACTACAACCACCTTAATATTTTTTCGTAAGTATTAGCAGACATTAAATTCACCGTTATGTTGCCTCCTAACTTAGCGACTAGTTAATATCATTATCATCATCACCATTGCCATCATCAACATGGAGAAAATCTAGGTGACTTGATTCGCCCAATGTATAAACTACTTAAACACCTAAGTAACCCTTTTTTCTGTTCTGTTCTGTTCAATGTTTAAGGTCATATCTGAGATAACAAGGAAAGCCTCGTTGTTTCCACTCGAAAGACGGGATAGATTACTAGAGAAATGCGATTATTGAAAGTAGGATAATCACCAACTAACTAGATTTACTAGGATAGGACTAAAGAAGGAAATGGACAAATTTTAATAAAGGTTGGGACGGGAATGGTGATCTGAATGGAATGCAATTGATATGCAAACCACTATAGATAGCCCACACTATCTATGCAGATTTACTGCCAGCACCAAACAGCTTTTCATTTTGTCAGCCAGTGCATCTGCCACATGCACTTTTTGCAGTACGAACCCTGAAGGGATACGAACTCTTAACCTCAGAACTCTTTAACGAACTCGAACTACGAACTCTTTAAGTAGTGGGTCTATTCGTATGTATGACTATTACGTGTACGACTTAAGTTATTGCATTGACCCTCACCGTGATGAATATTCCGATGTGTTTGTATTCCTTAAGAGGTAATCATAATAAAGTGATAATTTAAATTAGTTATAATAACGTTATGAGGAAAAGTATTTCATGTATGTTATATAAGATACTTTAGTCATTTCACTGGAAATTGACGCATACGGCTAAGAATACAATATAAGATAGTGAATGAATGACACGTCATGCCCTTTCATCCTAAATCCATGTTTATGGTCTTCTTATCTTTTTCTTCTGTTCTAATCATATTTACTAGAACTGGAACACATGTCACGGATCGGATGTTAAAAAAGCTTTATTTCAAAAAGATTGAACAACCCACTGTAAATCTGAGCTTTTTTCAAAATCGAAGTTGACCCTCAGCTTCTTTTGACAGTTAGTGCATTATGAAATTTGCTCGCCCTAATTTTATGACTTGATTTTTGAAGTTTGTAGAGCATTTTTTTCTTCTTGAGAACAGTTGTAAAATGATTTTTGAAAATATCCGAAGTTGGAAAAAGAAGACAAGTAATAAATAGGGCGAACTTGATGATGATCAACTGTCAGTGATTTTTATTGGGCCAAATACCTCAAAATTGGGTCCACCTTCGATTTCTTTTTTTGTTAAGCTTCCTTCATAGGTTTTAGGGTTGCCTTAGTCCTTTTTTTCTACATTGTTCAACTAGTGTTTGAAGTAGGTAGTGTTTGTTAGGAAAGAAAGATAAGGCTTAATATATTTTTAGATAGTTTTCTTTGCATTAACGGAGTACAGTAAGGTGTTGAAAAAGTAGAGGTTAAATTGGGTTTAAATCTATTGAAGAAAAAAGATCTTTTGTACTAGTAATAAAAATGAATGTAAGCTAGAAGGTCAGTAGTATAAATGACGAAAGGAAGTGGCCGGGTTTAAGTACTTGTAAATAAGGTGCCTATATGATATTTGATTTTGTTTCTGCTCCAGTTATATTTAAGTCATAAATAGAAGATGAACAAAATGTTTTTTTTTCTTAAGTTTTAATATTTTTTTAAAAAAAATATGCAATATGACATGTTATGTTGATTTTTTCCCTATACTTTAAAGGAGGGAAATCGGTTCCAAGGGCATGCTTGGAACCCTAATTTCCCAAAAAGGCAGGACGTTTTTGTTCATATTTCTAGTGCAAAGTCACAAAATAATTTCAACAAGTTCTAGTAAGTGAGTTATATGTATGGACACCGGTTTCTTAAGTACATAGATTTTCTATTACTTTAAAAATGTTTGTCTAAAAATTACCTATGCGTGTTATTAAGCTTTTTAAGATTAAATAATTTATATGGTTCATTTAACTTAGTTTGTCCGAAAAGCTTGTTAAATAAATTTCTTATTCCAATTAAAGTTTGGAATTAATTTCAATCAGAGGTTAAAAATTGAGAAATATTTTTAGTACTTCTCTTTAGAATTCTCATTTTAGGATTTCAAGCTAAAGTAGCTGACGGTAGATTAAGAAGCTAAAATATAGATTTGAAAATGTGGTCAGATATAGGTGTTTCATACAAATTTTAATCAAAACTCCGAAATTCTAATGCCGTTCTTTGGATAGAACAACTTATGACGCTATCAATTGATAAAAAATTAATTTTCATTTCCCCAAAACAGAAGAAGTAAAAGTAAGAGTAAATAATAACTGTGCAATTGACCACATTCACTGGGTAATAATGGACGGGTCTATAAAAACCAAAGGGTGTGGCATGAACGAATGTTTTAACCTGAAGGACAAGGTTAAAATTCAGAGTGATGAAAAAAACGGGGTATAAGAGAAAGCGTAACTATTCAGAGTAAGCCCTTAGACGGACTTATAGGCTGAAGGACACACACGAGTGGTATCATCATTGTTTCTTGCACGAGACTCGTAGAACAACGGCATGTGTATCCAAAGAAAAGGAATCCACACCACAGGAGATTAACCCTTTCATCCCAAAGTGCTCTGACTTCCTTCAAAGTTTGGCCATCAAATGTTTACAAAAAAAAGTATAGTAGGACAGAAATAGTCGAAAGCCCAATTGAATACAAAGGCAACCTAAAGCTTCAAATCTAACTTTATTTAAAAAAAAAAAAAGGGATTTATCCCATTTAAAGTTAAAGGTCACTGGTAGATAAACAGTTGGATGAAACCATACACAGTTATTCTCCATTATGACTGACAGACATAAGCGACCTGTTATTTTAAAAAAAATATTGCAATGACCTCGTGTACTTTTTCGAAAGTTTAAGTTGTTCTGCTTTAAGTTACCCTTAGTCTGTTCCCTTTCAACAGGAAGCCATGATTTTGTAATAATATTAAATAATATGAAATTGTCCTGTATGCTGATCTAATAAACAAGACCAGTATGGATAAAATTTCTCAAGGATTTTGTTTTACTAGCCCTTTACATTCACCACTAACCATCAGACTTGATTTCTGGTCCATTTTATTATTTAAATCCCTTATCTTTGATCAACATTAGTTTAACATTTCAAAATATTACTCAACCAAGAAAAAATTGATGAATTAAGGGGGTATGATTAAGACGAATTGCTTATCAAGGGTAATAAATTATTATCTTAGTATTATCTATTTATTAATTTCTACGAATAAAATATTGATTTTTGGATAGACTATTCCCAAAAGACAAATAAGATATGATAAAAATAGGGAAATGTATTTAGATATTTATACGGGGTTTTGAATCCTAAAATGAAATCGAAAGATACGAGTAAAAGAATATTAATACAATTATTATTATATTATTAATATTATATTATTATTATTAATATAAAAAGAGAATGGGGATAAAACACGGTTTGTAAACATTTACAAAAATTTAGCTCGTAACGGAATTTTCCCGTCACGCATCCACATAACGAAGCCGTTGACCTTCTGTAAAAATCGAAATGAAAAACCCTTTTTAAGTAGTATGGCTTGGTGGTGGTGGAATCACATCGCATATATATTATCATCATCATCATCATCATCATCATCATGGTATCTTAACTAACTAAGGTGAAGGGGAAGGTAGTTAGTAGTTGAAGTATAAGGCAGTATGGATGGATGATATTATATCATATCATACGTTGAGTATCACTACTCTTTTTGCATTATTATGTATTTTTTATCCGTCCAACATCAAGTTACACAATCCATCCGTTCAGCCAAACGTATCGGTTAAAGTATTGTTGCATTTCATGAAATCCAAGAAATAATGAAATGCTGAGGGGGTTGAGCCCCAGTTGCCAGCCAAGCGTGTCTATCAGTGTGATTTTCCGGTAGCGAAAAAGTACAAGCTTCGTTATGAAATGAGCTTTATCAACGTAGCCAAACATCATTCATCCTACTCACTAATCGTGAATCAAAGAGAACTAGATTCATCATCCTCATCAACGTAATCATCATCACCTGTTCCTTTTGCCAAGATCTAAATCCCAAATTATTCAGGTAGAACAAGATGATCTTAAAAGATCATCATCACCTTCCTCCATCATCATCATCATCCTGAGAACCTGTCTGTATAGCTGTAGAAGTTGTAAGAAATGAAATTGAAACCTTAAGTAGCTTGATCATAGTCGAGATTCCTCTAGTTTTTCACCTACTCATAGAACAACTTCGTTTCGCATCATTGCAAAATGTCACTTTTAAAACCAAGGTGGAATTTACTTTTTCAGGAAGGCTTTTACTCACTTTCTTTCAGGTTTTGGGATCTTTTATCTGTTAAAAATGAGATGCTACAGGGTTTTATACTCTATTTGGTTGTTTCTTCTCTTTGCTTGATAAAATTAAATGTAAATGGTGAAACCTTATATAGACGTAGGGTATTTGGTTATCTTTTTTTGTAAATTAGCCAGTTAGCTAGTTTGCATTTGAAATTTATGCACAAAATAACAGAATTGAAAACCTAACAGAGTTAATAAACAGACGGGGTATTTTTTAGTTTGAGTTTGTAAAATATTTTAAAATTGGTTTGCACTCACGTGTGGGCATGTAAAATGTAGAAGAAATGACAGTAATTATTTTTATGTTAATGATGTGATTTTTTGATGCCTACACACTACAATAAGCGTAGTAGATCTTCTACTGGGTATTAAGTATTGGTAGAGATTCCATTCAACTAAATAGTAATTCTCTCACCCTTTATACAATACAGAAATATTATTTATTTTCGCCTGAATATGCTAATCAAATCACCCTTGTAGTTAAGTCCTAATAAATAACATTAGAGCACACTTTCATACAGCACATAATTATAAGCCCGGAAGAATGTTAAGCATTCTAGTTTACCAGACTTGTTGTTACCTTTCTTAATTGTAAAACTCTCATCAGTATGAGTAGAAAAATAATTTGCAGAAACTATGTAAGAAAATAGATAATGGTATGTTTGTAAAGATAAAGATTCATGACCTCTGTGTACTCCCTGATAATGAACCAATTGTCCATATGCATCATTTTACGGAGTAAATCCTTGCATGTTCAATGAATAATAATAATAATGATGATAAGGATATCCATACGAAAAACCTTTTCTAAGCCGCATTGACCAAAAAGTATTTTTCTCAAGATGTAAAGAAATAAATTTAAAGCCCGTATAAATGAGAGAAGGCTCAGTACTATATGAATCTCAATATTATATGAATCTTATTGTTAAGATCCTCTACAAGGTTTGAGAGTGAAGGAATAGAATATATGTGACAAAGGGGAAGAAGAAGGTAAATAATTCGTTAGGGTTGGTTTGATACTACTTGAATTTTAAAGGGGTGGTATTTAATCCATTTTTCATGCAAGTTGATAGCATAACATTTAGTTATGGGTATTTGCATTGAGTAACCAATCGAGACGGGAAGTCAGTGTCCTCTTCCTTACTTATTTTCTTGAGATAGTCAGATTGAAGACGAGGATGATAATGATGATGATAGAATGAAATGAATCAAGTTTACTTTTATTATTATTAATTCGGGTCTACCGTTCCCTTAGGGTGAGTGAGGGTGTTTCATTTCGGGATGGTTAGGTAATGGCAACAAAAAGCAACAATGAAATAAGGAAAGGGTAAAACGTAACGTGGCAATAGTAACAATCAGCGACGCAACGGTGGGGGTTGTAAAACCTTTGTAGACTACAAATTCTGATACCAACCTTACCAACACTACAGCTAGAACCATTGCTTAATTATTATTATGCCCAAGAGTTTAAAAAAAACATGATCCAATCCACAATCCTTGATAATGCAAGTAATCCAACAACCTCTCTTCTACTAGCTAATAATAATGATATATATTTTATGAAATGAATGTCTTGGAGGATGGAAAATTCTACAAGATACCTACTAACTAACTCTAGGGTGCTTTTAAAGGTATTATGGATGGTTAAAGTTTTTTTTTTGAGATTTTTTTGGATGCTGCTGGCTGATCTTGATGCATTGTTAGCTAGCGGAGAGTAATGATAAGCATTCAAATGTAGTACCTAATATGTATAGTAAGTAAAACGTAAAGGGGTAAGTTTTATTAAGAAAGATGGTTATGAGGACGAGAACGGAGCGTTTTTTCTGTTATTCGTATACTTGATAATAAGACTAGGAGTACTACGTCTTGGTCCTCTGGTCCTGGTGGTTTTAAAATGGTCTGGTGTACAGTAAGAAGAGAATGATGATAAGTGTGTTTAGCTTTTACTTGTTGATGCCATGAAGAAAAATGTACTAGTGTCTCTGATATTTATCATTATTTTAGGCATTGCATGCAACAGAAGATCATAGCAGCATCAATGCAGTACTGCATGAAAATGAAGCTGGGATGGGGGTGGTAGTGGTTTAATCTTACTTTGGAGGGGGACGATCTAACTACTGTTAGCCTTGGCCATGAATTCCTACCTGATCAGTTCACCTTTGGCAGTTGGACTAAGAACAGATACCTCTGGTACAGTAGTTTTGCTCGAGACGCTTTGGTTATCATAACCGTAGGCTGATAATAGTAGAGGTTTTTGAGACTTCAGAAGAGTTAGGCTAATCCCAGGCATTAACATATACATGCTTTCATTATCAAACTCATACTTTTACATTCTATTATATACTAACATACCAAAATATATCTCAATCTGAAAGAAAAAACCCACTGACTGATCCTTTCACGACCAACGGGTCTTCAGTACTCTTCAGACTTGCTTAAGATAAACTACCCCAAAGTACCACTACTCTCAAAGGAAAGCATTTTCCCAGTGACAATCATAAGAATCAATTACAATCACTATTCTATTCTTAGTTTTTTGATTTAATTTAAAAATAAAGTAAATAAACAATCAATTACCTTATTAATAGTCTAGCGAACGAGACAATTGTAGTTTATTTAGTTTTTTACATACTTAGTTTACTCAGTGATTTTTGTGGCTCCGAATAACTTTAACAATTATCTAGAGATTTTAGGGAGTGAATGAGAAAAGTTGAGTGAGATTGTTATTAATTAACTGTGGGTAAAACCTATAACTCTCTCGGACTTATAAAATAGGTGTTGGTAAATAAGAAATAATTATTGTTTGTAAAAAGTGTTAAAGCTTTGGACGGGACTTGAATCAAACGATAGAAAAGTGAATGCAACTTTCTTTACCCATGTGGCGAGTGTGTATGTTTATCCCAGTAGTGTTTCCGACATACGGGGTAATTAATGAGATTTTAAGAGACAGAGAAAGAATCTGACCCTGAGTTATTTTGTTTTGATTTAATGGTTTAAAACCCGGATCAAAATGCCGAAGATATTTTTGATTAAAAATCGTCTGCTTCAACAGCAGCAAAAGTTACAGGAAATAAAATCATTGGAAGAAGGGAAAAATGAGCACTCCGGGATCGGACTCAATTACGGTAGTTATCATGAAACTGCAAAGTATTTTCCCTCACAATCAGACTTAAGATCCAGTGCTGTAAATGCTGCAAAAAAGCTTCTAACACCACCGGAACCAGAACCGGAGAGTGATCATGAAGAGGATCATGATCATGACTCAAATGAGCCCCTCTCATTAGTCGTTCATAAAGGTATATTATAAATTACTTTACGAAAAAAATATTATTCGCTTTCATGCTTTATTTTTATATTGAATTAGACAGAGCTTTTGTTGAGATTTAACATGTTTAATTATCAATACTCCCCCTCATATGGTGATTCACAAGTTTATATGGATTTTGTTCATCTCTCATCTTAGGAATTAGATACTATGAATGAGTAATACATTCAAACATTTTTTTAAAATGACATTTTATAGAACTTTGAAGTCCTTGGTTTTTGACCTGATTTTCTAAAAAATGTAAACCCTTGCTGGCAACTAAAAAAAGGGTCTCTAAATAACCATTCCTTGAAAAGTAGACTACAAAATCCGTAAGACATATTGTTATTCAGGAAGACAAGAAATGTCTAAATGTGTAGAAATGTCTTGTGTTAAATTTTACATGTTGATCTCTGTAAAGCCGTCTTTTTCTAGTAATCTGTAGTTATGTGAGCTATTTCACAATTGTAAAAATATTTGTATTCATGCTACTGTTCATCAGTTGGGCTGGATGAGATTCTGAAATGGTAAGTCGCATTTTGAAACAATTCAGTGCATGGGGTGAAGAATGATCTTGAAAATGTTTACCCCATCGCCGTAATAAAAGTAGCATGACTTTTACATTGTACTACGGCATTTTTCCTGTCTGTACTGCATACTTTCCCACCTCTATGTCGTGGCGCGGCGGGACACCCTGCTGGCCGAAGGCCAGCAGGACACCCTGCAGAGCGAAAAGGCGTCATCAGACCCTGCTGGCCTTTTTCTAGCAGGGTCTGATGGGTCTGCAAAACGCTTTTTTCGAAAAATTTTCATTACGCCCTGCAGCCTATGGCCAGCAGGGTGTGCAGGGCTTATAAGACTGAAGTTAAACATTACACCCTGC
>JAQGBU010001920.1:0-11012 GCA_034698605.1 Isotoma decorata | reverse complement strand
TTTAAAATTGCTTTTTTCTATGTTCTATACACTAAACTTCATTTTTTGGATGGGGCTATATTTCGGGGGGGGGGACGTTATTTTTTCAAACCAGTCGTTAGACCTGGGGAGTTATTTAGGGGGGGGGTTCTAAATCGCGTTTTACGGTATATATATATAACCAAAAATTGTCATTTATTTACAATTTCTTGTAAAAATTTTAACAATTTGATAAAAAGGTGGTATATAAAATGGAAACTGTTTGAGAAACACAAAAAGTTCCAAAGGTTGATTTAAAAATCAACATAAATGCCATAATACATGAAGACCAAATGATACATAATTTATGAAAAATTGCTAGTATCTATCCTTCTTTTCCTTCGAAATTAAATTTCGTAAAAACACACATTTTCAGCGTTTATGAGATGTGGCCTACCCAATGGAGAATTTAGTGATTTCGATAGAATGTGCACCCTAATTCAAAAAACAACTGCAGAGGAATGGTATGATCCGGAATTGGTTCATAGAGACATTGCAGATTACCATTCAAGGAAACTTATTGAAGATCCAAAAATTCTTAAAAATAAAAGACTTTACGTGTATACTGGACTTCGGAGTACTGTTTTCAGCTTAAGTAAAACTCTTTCAAAATAATATCGGATTCTAAGGCTAAAAGACAAAAAACTAAAGCTGACTCATTTTTTAAATGTTATTTTAGCTCAAGCATTGAATATAATCAGAGTGTTTGAGAGATATATTAAAAATCCATACAGAATCAAAACTCGAGTCCAGGATTCTCCTTTCGTTATGGTATTTCTAGAAATTAATTTGTGTATTTTTTGACGGCAAATTAAAAGCCTTTTAAATTACCTACGATTACTTTTTCAGCCAACAGATAACAACTTTGGACCTCCTTGTCTACAAGTAAGTCGAAATTCATCTTACATAGGCAACTGCGGATTCTCTGGTGCTCACGAAGCTTTGGCATTCTTACTTGCGGATTATGTGCGGATTCGTCATCCTAAATGTAATTATGAATGCCTACAAAAAGCCTTCCATCTATTATTTTCTGCAAACTTAGCTTAATTTTCATCCATGCATGCGTGGAAGACTTACCCCTATGTATTTGTTTGAGATTTAAACCCCGTATTCTTTGACGGAAGGGGCTTGAATTTGATCTAGTCTATTTTCCAAGACTGAATAGTATTTAGCAAGGATTCATTCCAATGGGGGGAGGGTTCTATTCCGTGAAATACGGTAATTCTGTATTTTATGCCAACTTTTAACTTCCAGCTATAAAGGACAATCTTAAGCTCCAACCCTTGAGGTACTTCAATCAAACGCCTTACCAAGTTGGGCTGAATAATCATCAAATGGACGATGTGGGTTTATTTTATGTTCCAAGTGGATGCCTAGACCAATCTCGTAAATGCTTGCTGCACGTATTTTTCCATGGATGTTTAGTTGGAAGGTACATTACCAAACTACCGATTAACTTTAACCGTTTTTCAAATGAAAAAATATGAGAAAATTGTCGATACCATACATCCAATTAACTTTTTTATTCATTAAAAGGATCATTATAAATTACCTGAATGAATAAATGAAAGTGTAAAATTGTTACAGGAAGAAGGTTGGCGATGCATTTGTCCTGAATAGCGGATATCTGGAAGTAGCAGAAGCAAATAATATCATAATGATATTTCCACAAAACAATCCAACTCCCCGGCCACGTGCTCCGAACAGTGGGTGTTGGGACACTTTTGGCTTGGGTGGTGAACTCTATGCAACTCAACGGGGGGAACAGGTCCAAGCTGTCAAGAGAATGTTTCAAGTTATTTTGGGAAGTGGATTTCAATATGCTTCTCATGTTTAACAATAATCCTCAAAATTTAAATTACTCTGAGTCATAAGAATTATTAGATTAATAGTTTTGCTTTCCAAAGAGCTCTCATTTCGAGTCTTTTGATCTTATCAATTCTTTTCTACCTTGTTTGCCTTCGCCTTTGAGTATAAACGCTCCCACTGGGAACATAATAGCTCCCGTTTGACATTTCATTCTATATATTATTCACAGATCTAATTATCTGATTTAATTACTAAGAAGCTATAAGTAAATAAAATGAAAAACTTCGATTGCTCAAAATATTCATGTCTCTTGTTTTATTGTTGCGATAAACATTCAACTCAGATAGCTAAAAGAGATTTATTTAATTTAAAATCTAATAGGACAGAACGGCACTGAGTTATATAAAATAAGCTTAATATGTATTTTTCCAAAGTTCATCAATAAAAACATGTAAGAGCTGTTAATTTAGTTGAATACACTCAAAAGGATTAAAATCAAAGCTCAACGAGTTTTAGTAATAATTTAACAACAGGCAGGAATGGAAAGTAAGGAAGAAATTAGGATTTTGAAAGTATATTATGTTCAATCTCAAAGAGATAGGTTGGGTAGAAATTCAAAACTTATTTTTAATCACCATCAGTTTATCAATGCATTAAATTTTTTTCTTTGAATATTCAGCTCTAGTTAGGCATTTAAAAAACTTCCCAGTGCAACTTAATTTAGGATTGACGGACAGACATACTAACCTCATAAGCCCTAGGCTCGGGATAAAAACATGTGCTCATAATCCTCTCCAATCTATTCATCCGACCTTTAAAATTAGATATACTTTTGAAAAACTGATTTCTTCCTTGAACATTTTAGAACAAATATTCATATATTTTTTTTTAAATTATGAAGTTTCAATTTAGTATATTTTATGAGGAATAAATCAACTAATAATGATTATATCAAATCCATAATTGATTAGCCAAAGATTCATTTCAAAATGTAAATTGTATTAAAATGTCAATTCAAATTTTAAAAAGTTGTAGATAAACTTAGGAAAATTAAAAATGAATAATTTAAAGAAAAAGAACATGGCACATCCAAAATAGAATGCGTCTATTAAAATCCCAACATTTTGTATCTTCAAATGGTTCCAATACACTGTGTAGAGTATCCTTTCCGAGTATTTCTTAGTTAGCCACATCTTATAACCAGAACGAATAAGGTAGGTAATTGCCAAAAAAATAAACTGACTTTGTATCGTTTCAAGTGAATAACTGAAGACTGCTCCGATGCTTGATAACATCAGGCTTTGCCAAGCAAGATTTTCCTTTATTTCTGAAAAAAATGAATTGAAGAACTGGGTTTTAAAAAATACCAGACTACCACTGAAAGACGCTTTAAGTTTATGAATATTTTACTTTTACCATTATTATTAAAGTCCATAGCCCTAAAAGTGCGTTTAAAAGATTTAATAAAATCTTATCACTAACAATTCTTTTAAAAAAGTAATTAAATTGATGCGAAAACAATGCTAATGATTCTAGCAACTTTGAAACAAAGATAAAATGGAAAGGAATAACAAGTTTAATGCAAAGAAAAGAATGAAGTTTAAATATAAGGGTCAAAATTCATTTTCAGGTATGGAAATGAAATGACAACGGAAAGTAATGCTAAATCCATACTACTTACTTGCTTCATTCCTTCTTCCGTCCATCCATATCGAACAAATTTCTATCCAGGCATTCAAGTGAATGAGTATTAAATAGGACCATATATTCATATACAAGCATTGAAGTTGCTTTCGTAAACGGCCGATTTTTATAGACAACAAGCAAAATGGACATAATAAAATGCTTATGAGTACCATTAGAATAGAAAATTGGAATATTAGGTAATCGGAGGCAACGGAGATGATCGTGAATCTGGCAGACAGGTAGAAATGCAATGTTATACGATCATCCACTCCACTAGTGGTCGATGGGGAGAGATATTATTTCTGTTAACAAATATGACATCCCGGCGTGTCGTGCAATAATATGCATTGCATTCACTAACTATAAATTTTAAAACTCAGGATGGGTGTGCCATTGTATGTGGTATTACGGCGTAATAGTGGTAAGTGTGTGCGAATGTAAAAGCAGGTCGCAAGGCAACTCAACGCTCGATACTGAGGTAGGACCGGAAGAGGGGACGACTACTTTTTTTTTTTTAATTTGACATCATGCAAAGTTTCGGGGCTGCAGGGAAATGATGGGAAGCGCATGTATGGGCTCATGGGGGTTGTTCAGAAAAGGATGTCCAGCGAAATACGTGGGGGTTGGTCAGAAAAATACACTAAGCGAAATAGGTGGGGGATGCTGAGACCAAAATGCCACGGGAAAGACCTAGGGGTTGTTCAGACAAAGATCTCAAATTAAATATAATATGTAGGTTGTTCATTTAATGATTTCAAGAGAAAAAGCTTGGGGTTATTCAGAACCTCTTATAAAGCTAAAACTATATGAGTTGTTAATACAATGGCGTGGAAGGAATGGGGTACTGGTTATTTAGGCATTGCATTATGTACCTAACAGACGGATGAAGAAGAGGATTTTGGTGCACTACGTAAAGCGAAAGGGGATTTTTTAGACCATTTTTTGTGTCCGAAAAAAAATCTGAAGTTCGAGTCCTGAAAATATTTGAAGCCTTGACATCAGAATTAGACATAAATGGTCTGACCCCAAAGTCACTGTTGACGGTCTCATGGCAATGTGAAGGAAAGTTGAAGTAGCAAAGCAACAGTAGGGTGTGTTTAGTTACAAAAAAGTTGCATGGTGTTGTTTAATAATTTGTACGTCAACTCGCAAATACAATTAGTATAAAATTAAATTCATAAATTACCTAATACCACTAAAAACTAAAAAGAATAACAAAATTGAGGGTGAAATACTATGAATTGACAGTGAAAAAAATTAAATCCTATTTAATTAACACTAAAATTAGTAGTACTCGGCTTATAAAAATACTAAGAAAAATAATCGTCTTTATAACTATAAAAAAAAAAAAATTATGACCAAAATGGGATCTAAATGCAATTTAAAGTGTTAGTTTTGATGAAAACACACATTTTGTGAAGATATTACACTTCAAGAATTTCAAGACATATCCGAATTCAATGTTTGATCCTGGACACTGAACAGAAATTTTCCTGCAACAAAAAAAAATTAACAATACTTTTAAAAATAAATTACATAGAATGATGCAATCAAATACAATCCCAAAGTATGTGGGAAAATACATTTAACGTAATATCCAATTGCTATTTGTGTTCAGTATCCTATGCCTTGGATACTGAGCACAAAACCAATTATAATAAATGATATTATTATTATCACAAGGTTTACATCGTAACGAGCCCTTTCATTCTTCATTAAATAAAAGTAAAGAATTAGCAAACTCAATCCCCTTCAATAAACATTGGATATTTATAATGAAAAACATTTTCTTGCTTAAGACCCTTTGTAAAACTATCAAAATTAAAACAATACTGACCTTCAAATGTAAAAGCTTGGGGATGCTGTTCTTGAAGTTGAATTAATTTTTTCTGCTCTTCAGATTTTTCACAGCAAGGAGGCTTTAAGGGAGAAACGTCAATGAATTCAATATCAGTCCTTTTTGTAAGATCATAAATAATTCCTACAGTAACTCCTGTTCCATCTGTTTTCCCTGTGTCAAGGAAAACGACCATTTTCAATTTGGGAGCATTCTCAACAAGTTTTTCCAATTCCCTCGTCTCACAAACAAACCCTGATAATTCGAAAACCTCCAAAAGCTTTAATGGTATTGATTGGACATTCGTAATAGTTATCTCATTAGATTGGAAGCCATGATAATTCACGTAGTCTGCCTTCTTCCTTCTCAGGACTAATCTTCGTAATTTATTAAACTCTGTAAATACAGAGCCATCAAGAGGAATTACCCGACGTGGATCAACAATTAGATTCTCATTGTCTTCCAGACTAAGACCTGCAAGGTGTAAGGTCACGAGAGTAGAAGCGTTTTGAATTAAAGTTGGTTGAATTGTTTGAAAGGGCAGTCCGGCAAAAGGGGTACTTCGTGGGGTATCTAAGCATTCGGTGTAGAAGCTAATTAATTTCTTCTGGTATTTGATGATACTTTCCCACAAACTTGAGTATAGGGTTGGAAGGGCTATGATGAGAGTTTTCAATTGGAACTCTGGGTCACGTAATTCCTCTTTTATATTTTCAGGTAGGATTTTATCGAATTTCTCTTGACTTAGAGGTCTGGCGATGATGGCTCTTTCACCGAAGCAAATGTATTTAGGAATAAAAACTGCCTGTAATCTCTTTATACTTCTTTTGTGTTTTGCCAAAAATTTGAAGAAAGTTGGAAGAAGATTTTCTAATTTACTAAACCATTCCATCATTCGAATGTCTAGTTTTTCAAGGAAGGGCATCTTGTATGAAAATATCCGGACAAAATTTTCGTTAGGAACATCACTGCCATCAGAGTACCAGTTGTCGTGGTGGAGTTTTAGTCGGCGTAAATTCTTGAAATGTATTGGGTCTTCAGGCATGTAAATTTCAGTTTGAGGACCATCTGTAAGTCAGTTAGATAGATAAATACTTGTAAAATATCATAATATGCAAGCATAGATTGTAAGATTTGCATGAAATGCTCATTAAATGCACAGGGTTTCGACATACCGTGAATATTAGTGAAAGAGAGCTCTTTTAAATTAGTTGTTTCCATTAAGATGTTGCGCAGTGTGGATAGATTAACACTTCCAAGAAGATGTAGAGTTTCTACTTGATAGGGATATTGGAAGATTTTGTGAGCATCCTTTAGCATCCAGTGTATAAAACATTTTATAATCTTTAAGGATACGGGTAGTTTTTTGAAAGATGTTTCTTTGATTGTGATGGAAAACTTGTAATTGTTGTCTATGATGGCTCTCCAATATGGGCATACCAGTCGAGCTTTTGCTACATGTTTTTGATTCAACTTGGAAAAAATCTGCTCCCATACCTAAACAATTAATAGTAATTGGTAAACAATGTTTTTACCTTTACTTTGGATTGCCGTATTAGTCGAATTAGAACCCTTGGCGGAGTTAATGTTTCAGCCTCCATAAAGTGGGGATAGCATTTGAAACATCGTACAGGCCCAGAAATAAAGTTATTTGGTTAGAGGAATCATTACGGAAGGGGTTATAATTCGAAAAATACGGTATATCATAATATTTACTAAAAGGTTTTGAATTATTTTAGTCTTTCAATGTATTTAAATTTCAGAGATCTAGTACACATAGATAATTTAATATGAAAAAATTACCTCAGTTGAAACGGGTGGAATTCTCGTAGAATCATCGCTTACACAGCTTGTTGTCCTTACGGGCATCGTAAGAGTGTTGCTTTTCTTAATTGTGTATACTAATTATTAGTTAGCAAATGCTCTAATCTAAAAATTGAAGTTATTTATTGATGTATAACGTAAGAGAATGGCTTTGTCCAACACTGTTATATCCTTTAGTATCAAAAAGTAGGATGCCTGCTGAAATCGTATTAGGAATTAAAAAAAAATGATTTGGCAATGAAAATTATTAAGGTTTAATGTTTAAGGTATTGTTGCAAACAAGAGCCAAATGTTGGTTGAATAAAGTAGAACGGATAGGTTGGGATTGGATAAGATAATTAAAAATTGCTATAATACTAAGAGGTTTGCAGCTACCAAAAATAAGAAAAAGACTGACTGCCGGTGAGCACAAATCCGGGCTTACCAAGAATAAATATTGCTTGAAGTAAAAAGCTTCACTGATTTCTGGAACCGAGAAATCAGTCCAGACACAAGACGAGCATTTTTATTCGTAAAGCAACGTTTATAAATAATGGATCACAAAACTTAATTACGGGAAAGGGGATTGACTTCCAAGTTAGATGAAGCGTTAGCGTTCCTATCCTTGCTATAGCTATGCATTATCAAGGAGTTGCTATTTGTTTAAGTTGAGGAAAAATGGGTCACTTTACACTTTTTTGTTACATTATTTCCAATTGGCCCCAAATTGTACATAATTGTTTGTGTAATCTCACCTAATTTACATTATATCAATTATTTTCATAAGTTTGAGAAGACGATTCATTTTCATCAAGTCTCCTCACTGGCCAGAATAACGTTAATTTCTTTCTTCAATAAGTACAATTTATGTAGATCGCCTTGGACAGGTTTGTTTCTTTCCATTCATATTTTAAGTTTGAACGACCTGTACAAAAACTTGGGGTGCGGACAAAATGGTCTCCACATTATGGTCTTTGGACAAAATGGTAAACCACATTATGGTCTCCAAAAAAGGGTCTACGAAAATGGTCTCCACGTTATGGTCTGAGGACAAAATGGTCTGAGGACAAAATGGTCTGAGGACAGAATGGTCTGAGGACAAAATGGTCTGAGGACAGAATGGTCTGAGGACAGAATGGTGTGAGGACAGAATGGTCTGAGGACAAAATGGTCTGAGGACAGAATGGTCTGAGGACAGAATGGTGTGAGGACAGAATGGTCTGAGGACAAAATGGTCAGAAGCCAAAATGGTCAGAAGGCAAAATGGTCTGAGGACAGAATCGTCAGAGGACAAAATGGTTTCATATCATGCATCCTACGCCTAAATCTATCAGCCACTTAAAATAGGATCCTACCAAAGCAAAGCAAAGGTGCTTGAAGGTACAAAAGTGTAGGTAGACTACTCTTCCATACCAAAATAATAGCACATGGCATGGCGTATCACATTGCATTCAATTGGGTTAATTCCAGATACAGAACGTTCACACTAATCTTAAGTTGCTATATTTCACTTGTTTGTTCATACTCACATCTTAGAGATTGAAATGATAATTTTATAGAAAAATACATAGCACAAAATGCATATTCTAGCATTAATGACTGAACTATGATTGACGAATAAAGAATATCTTGTGAATAAATTTTTTTGTTATTTACTTAGCATCTACATAAGACCATTCTGTCCTCAGACCATTTTGTCCCCAGACCATTTTGTCCTCAGACCATAACGTGGAGACCATTTTCGGACCATGAAATTTTAAGCCAAATGTCATTTTTTTGAGGTTTGAATGACCCTACAAGGTGACCCCCACCGACTTTTTCAAAGTCAACCGAAAAATATGAAATGTGGCATGGGGGTTACAAATTGCAAGGTTACATGAAACCTGAAGCCAAATTTTGTTTATCGTGACCAATTATGAAACAAAAGTCATTATGTCTGGGCTCGGGCTAAATCAAGTTAAGTTGCCCTGGAGTAGAGCCCCGTCCCAAAATAGAGCCACAACCTTTTTGAAGGGTTAAAACAATAACTCCTCATGGGGTTCTAAATCGAGCAGTACGGTACTTGAGACTGAGTTAATATTTTCAATGCTCAAACAGTTTATGTGATGTTATATGTTAATATTTAAATGGCAGGTGTGGATTTGGCCCTGCAAGTACTCAGATCAGATCAGCCCCGGATGCCGTTGTCGAGCTTCAGTTATAGGATATAGCCAAAGATGTATATATACTAAAGATAAGGATATAGCTAAGCGTTTTAGATCGATGCCACAAGTATTAAACAAATATTGAAGCTAGTAGTAATGTCCAGGGGATCTAAGGTGTGGGGTTCTAAGGTGTGGGGTTCTAAGGTGTGGGGATCTAAGGTGGGGGATCTAAGGTGCGGGGATCTAATGTCCGTTCACCTAACTGAATAGTCGACCTACTGCAACTATGAAATTCGCTAATAATTAGGTAAATTAATGATTGACATGCTATGCCTTTTGTTTTCCCTTCCCCAAACTGAGTAATACCAAGAGGCAACGTAAGCAAAGGACAAAATATCAATGTTGATGAATCCACGAATTTTTTTATATCCTAACTCCTAAGTATGCAATTTTTCATTTTGTTCAGCTTTTCTCAATGAAAATATTGCTAAAAATGTATAGCACTTACAAAATAATGGAATTATTTATGATTTTGGAAGTGAACCGGTGAGTCAAGAACCTTTACCTTTCCAACTGTCAGAATTTGAAAATCAATACCAGAATTGATGTTGTAATCTGTCGACACTATAAAAAAGAATAAACTAAACTATCTCCTGACATGGACAATGGACGAGGTTGACTGAACTAGTGCCAGCGGCCAACGAATCCATACAACTACAACAGACATTTTAATAATGAAACAATTTGTTTGTGATATTAGCTTCGGGGTTCCGGTAGGGATATCTTGTGTTTCGCCAACAAGACATACTACTCCAATAGTACTACCTATTAGGCTCTAATTGAGCTTCATCCTGAGATATGCCTGTGTATTGGTCAATTTCTCAAAGGTAACTTCTAAAACTATAGTTTTATTGTTTCTAACTCACTGGAAGCTGCCAACTAACCTAAAGTCCAGACCGGTCAAAGTCCACGTGCAAATCTAGCGCTTAAAGAAAAAATTGCTTCCAAATAACTTAGCATACGGTTACCGGAAGAACAAGGCAAGAAGAAAAAAGACGAGAAAAAAAGTATATTACAAAAGAACGACGAAGAAAAAGGAAGAGCAAGAAAAAATATAATACAAATAAAATAATATGACAAATGAAACACCTTTCAAATTTTAGATACAGCTTGTGTGTAAGGCTAACAGACACCAGCAAAAATTTATGACACTGTGCAATGATAACGGCGGGTGTAATATTGTTTTTTTCTTGCTCGTCCATTTTCTTCTTTGTCCTACTTTTGTAATATCCTTTCTCTTCCCCGTCCTTTATTGGTATCCTTTTTCTTCATGTCCTTTTTCTTCTGGGAATCCACGTCTACAAAACTCTGTTAATCAATAAATAACTAAAGCATATTTAATTCATGACAACTCAGATATTGAGTGATGAGTCCCAAAATAAAAATGTTTACATTTGAGAATATCTATTTATTAATACATCTGCAGGTCATAATATAGACATCACCATATTTACAAAAATTTGATTTAGAAACTGTAATAGAATAAACAAAAAAAGTTCAGACAAAGAACATGCAAAGAAAAAAAATGAATAAAACTTAAGCTTTCAACCGCGTGTGCGTTTCCACTGGAACGATCGTGGAAATATGTATCCATGACGATTTGCAAGGTACGCCTTAGATTCCGAGTGCGGGCTGCGTCTTCGTGGGTTCGACAC
>JAQGBU010001919.1:0-11022 GCA_034698605.1 Isotoma decorata | reverse complement strand
TCATCTTTATTGTCTTTCCAGATTCATTACAAGTAATGTTCTTCCATCCGTGACATTTTATATATAAACAACTTTATCTTAACCTATATAAACTTAATTATTATTAATAATAGATACTTACATCATGTCTTATCATATTTCTATTACATCAAAAATAGTGCACATTATTATCTCTTCTTGAGATTATGTGGTTTCTACACAAATTTTTAAAAGTTGTATACCCTAGGGCATCTAATGGCCAATTTTTAGGTAGATTGTTCCAAAGATTTGCGATCCTGTAGTCGCTTGAAAGTCTATAAATTTCGGAGTTAAATTTTTTGGTCGAAATTAAAGGTATTGACCGAGTGGACTGTCTTTGAGAAAAGTCAATATTGTCTAAGCGATATTCTTTATACGCAACTTTAAGTAGAACATAATCTATTCGTTCTGTTAGGGTTAATAAATTGCACTTTTCCCTTAATTTGTTAATATTGTAGTTGTGTTGTACAACTGTATTGTGTCGTTTAGATTTCTTGGTTAGGCTTGGGTAGAAGAATCCTATAAGGAATCTGTCCACCTTGCGTTGCAACTGGTTTAATTGAACTTTAGTCTGGACGGCCCATATTTCGATGCCATAGTCCATGACCGAGTGTACATAGGAATAGGTGTAAGCATCGTACGCATTACATCATCTGTAAGGTACCTCTTTACACTTTGAATATACCTAAGGCTATTAACAACTTTTTTGGTAACATGTTCAAAGTGTTTACCAAATTTCATGCATGGATTAAATATTATTCCTAGATATTTAAAGTCAAATACTCTATCAATTTCAGTTTGGTTAATGGTCAGCTTAAGCATTCCATCATCCTTTCTTACAGTTAAGTCCTTATCCTTATGAAAAATCATAAATTTTGTTTTGTCAAAATTAATTTTTAACCCATTTTCTTCACACCAATTTCAGAATTTTTCCATCTCTGTAATAAGCGTTTGCGAGATACATTGACAGTCTTGACCTGATTGGTATATACCAATGTCATCCGCGTCATCCGTAAAAGTAGAAGTAGTAGAGAGACACAGACCAGAGATAGTACAGAAATCGGTACTATCTCTGGTCTGTGGTAGAGAGAGAGAGGTTTACACTGTATTGTGTGTTGTGCATAAATGAGGTGGTGGCGATTCTTTCGACCGTCGCGCGCGGTCAATAACTTTTGACCAAAAGGTCATAGATCAAACCTGTTGGTACCGAATCATATTTTCTTGTCAGAACAAATTAATTGGTATATTACACAATAGTTTCGAGATGGATTTTAGAATAACTTTGACCTGCGACCGCTCAGTAGGTCACGTTGGAGTTTTGGAACCTACACACACCGCTATGCGCTAATGGAAATTTTTCTCTTTCAAATGGTGTATCCATTTCTGTAGTACGTTTAGCCGTTTCAGATTCCATAGATTAACACACTAACAAATACACACACAAAGTGACATCTCAGGCTTTTTACATATTAAGTAAATTGAATCGTTAATAAAATGTTAGACTAGTTACTTTTTCAAAATGTTTAAGTTTAAATTAATAAGCTAAGGGGTTTAGGGAACGGCTACCATCCACTACGGATCTTATTTGTTCAATTAACTATATTTCAGAAAGAATCAACTACTTTATACAATAAAGTAAACTTAAACGCTTGCCTTATTTGTTCCCTGAGCTTGCACTTTAAACATAATAGTATTGATATGTTCCAATGCTTCAAACATAGTTACATAGAAACTAATGACTGTGTTCAGAATATTATGCATATATAATCGCACAAGCGGCATGATGTTGCAAATTCAGGGAAAAAACCAATACGTACACAGAAAATATAATTTTAAGTGTGTCAGCTGATGCAAGTGCTTTTAAATAATTGTTAATCAAACTTTTTGAATAAAAAGGGGGATTTCTATTATGTCATGTCTGACAATGTTGCAATTATACCTCCTAAAATGGGTGCATCCGAAATTGCTAAAAGGAATTGAAGAAAACTCTATCAATATTGACCTTTTATATTGAATTGAAGAGCATTCAGTATTGACCATTATTGAAGAGCAATACTGGAAATGCAGCTGGGCGGGGTGGGAAACTCTAATTCGAGCAAGCACCATCAAATACCTCCATAATAAACCATTACAAACGGATATATTGAAGTAGCAGCGGAGCAAACTCATGGTTGTTGATGAACTGAAAGATTGACAAACTTGGGGGACTGGAAAATGGCAAAAATTGAAAAAGGGGCAGACAGAAAGTATACACTGGCAGACTGACAAGTCTTTGCCTTATTTAATTTAATTATGTCCAGAAATTTGTTTCAATTTTATAATCTCAACCGTCCTAAAATGGACACTGCTGAATGTATGCAATCATGCATTATATTATGATTAATTCTTAACAACAAGGTAAAAGTCTGCAGGCACAGTTTACATGGACCGTCCGCCTAAGAAGGGCCTTGCAAATTTGCTCTAAAACATGGCGACAATCGAGCCCAACCACAGTGACGATATATTTTTAAAATTGAAACCTACTCTCATTGTGTCCACAATTATTGGATTTACTCCAACTTCCGGCCACTTTGGAAAGGACTTAAGTCAATTGAAATTCAGGTAAATATGCTCAAAAATATTTTCATAGAATAGTTTTCTTTCAAAAATATACTTCAATGTCTGGGCTTGGCATAAACATAACTCATAGATAGACAAATCATCCACCAATTTATATTGGAATAAGGACCCTTTTGGTTTATAAAACCAGAGTATAAACCTCTTGACGAACTTCTCTGGTGTTTCTAATTTGCAGTTATGATTATGATTTCAACTGGATTATTCATTTTTTTCACAGCTTTGAACAATTAACCAGGTTTTAAAAACATTTCAGGTTTTTAACAAAAATCATGACCAAAAAATGCGGCTTGGGTTGTCAATACTGAAAAAATAATTTTTGTTATGGAAAGAATAAACTTTAGTACTACACATACATTACCGAAGCCACGTTTTGTTTTTTTTTTCAGATGGAAGAGTATTCCGAACATTTACTCTATAATCATGATACTTCTTCGAGGAATTCATATTTCCTTAATCATGTTCGGTACTGGTTTGTCTCAACCTACCGACGATGACGTCGTATCCAAAATAAAGTTCATTAGTGCTCCCATGCACGCAGGGAATAACTTCCTTACGTAATTATTCAATAAAACTATATATTTCTAACTAGATATTTCTCACTTGTCAAACAAATCCTTTACTTTTTTAGAAGCCTTAAATTCTGGCAACAATCTGAAAAATTCATTCAATTAATGCGAACTTGGAACTCTACCATAAACAGTCTTAATTACAAAACGAAAGATTCAGAACGCTCTTGGAGGTTTTGTAAGCTTATGATGGCTCTAATAGTTGTCCATGGTGTTGTGGAAAACCTACTTTTTCAATTTACAACGATTTCATCATTCTATGAGGGAGAAGGTTTCAACATTTTTATCAATGCAATTTTTTATTGGAATTTCCAATTAAAATGCCTCAACTACCTTTACTTTTTACTATAAATCTCAGATAAAAATCTGACATCCGGAGTACCATACCTGGAAGCATACTATCACGCAATGCTGTCTCGTGTGCTTATGCTCAATACCATACCCTATAACAACATCTTTGTTATACTTTGCATGGTATTTGTTAGCCTCACTTGCTATGGGTGGAATTACGTCGACATCTTTATCATTGTATTGTGTCATTCTGTTTCGTCTAAGTTCCAAGCATTAAATTATACGGTTGTGAAATACGGGAGGCAAATTCAGTTCCGGTCTCCGGTTTCCGGGAAGAAACACATGTCAGAAACATATGACAACGACGTCGCCCCACAGTTTCAGGGTTTTAAAATTTTCAGTAAAAATGTTAACAAAGAAAATGTTTGGGTTTTAACTATAGCATTGTAAACTATTTAAGGTCGGAAGGAGTCTCACGTGGAAATTGAGATTCAAAGAATTCGAATGGACTACATGAAATTGCGAGATCTGTCAGAGCATGTGAACCGTTTTCTGTCTCCATTTTTAGCCTCTTCAATTACAATTCATTTGATAATGATTTCGATCAATGTAAATGTAATCATTTCTTTCAATATTTAATAATGAAGTCCAAATTTTTAAAGTTTCTGCGCTGCATTCCAGGTGTATAAATGGCTAACAACAGCTAATCAAGAATTATCCGTGATATTCAAGGTGTATATTTCTGTATCATCCCTTCAGTTTGTTTTCCGAGTTTTGGCTGTAACTTATTTTGCCGGAGAAGTTAATCACCACGCCCAAAGGTTTGCTGTCACCTTGGAGAAGCAATTTTTATTGGTTCAGTCTAACGCTGTAAGGGAAATAAGATTAACTTATCCATCGAATATTGATTATTTGTGTAATATTTGCACAGCAAGGCAAATTGACTTTTATTATGGCTAAAAACAACAAGAGTCTACTTGCCTTGTTTGTACAGGGTGATTCAATGAAAGCAAGAGTTCTTTGAAATTCTCCAGCGCCGGGATGACTCTTTCAGCCGAACTTTTTGAATTTTTTTTTGTTTGAAAGTGTACGCGGTTCAAAAAGCTATGCATGCAAAAAAGATGCATGGGTCCAAAACCAATTTTGTAAACACTGGGAAGATCGGGAATAAAATGTACAAAATTATACACTCTCTACAGTTACACTCAAATTCAAATGAATTTTGGAGTAAAATTTCAGAAAGATGTGAATGTAACTATAGCGAATGTCTAATTGCATACACTTTGATTTCCTACCTTCCCATATGTTATATTTTGCAAATTTTGTGTTGGACCCATGCGGGTCATCGTGTTAGCCATCCTAATTTTTTATTTTGCATGCATGCCTTTCTGAATCCCATAAACTTTGAAACAAAAGAATTTTCATCAAATTCGGCTACATACCGCCGCTAGAGAATTCCAAAGGCCTCTAGCTTTCATTAAATCACACCGTATATCTTTTTGTAGTTGGAGAGGCTTCAATCCTTTATTAGTTCATCTCCCGTTGGAATAGACATTGTTGGCGTCGTCTTAATCACCCGGAAATTTATTCTGTCAATAATCAGTTTTTTATTTAGCTTTCAAATCGTGCTTCTGCAAGCAAATAGCTCCGTGTCTGCGGGTCATGGCTAATTTATAATAGGTTTAAAATGACACTAAATGTTGATTTTTAGTAATTAATTAAAAAACGAACTCTCTATTCGTACTTAATCTTAATAATTGATAAGAATTAAATTATCTAGTAGCCAGTAGCCTACAATGAAACACTGTTTTAATATAAATAGAGTAAAATTTCAACTTCAATGTTAATTTGTATGTGTGAACCTTAGAAATATGTCTTTCTTTAATGTCAATTTGACAAACTTTTCAAATCTTGTTGGCTTACTATTTGGTTTGTTTAATTAAAAGTTATATTAATTTTTGTAGCACTAACTATCACATCAAAAAATAAAAATATCACATAAAAAAACGTTGATGCAAAGTGTTCTACGGAAATTGAAATAAATCTTTATGAAGAATGTGATTCCCAAAATTTTGAAATTCCACGAATTTCATTCAAACTACTCATGGGTCAAATAAAAACCGAATTTTAGAACATGCCATCCAATCCCAACTTTAAGAGCGGAAACCATCACACCGGTGCGGTGGTAGGATTTTTCTAGTCCTGGTTCATTCTGTCAACACTTTCTTTACGTATTATCGATCTCCAGCACTATTACGGGACGAATAGATTGAAAAAGAAGTAAGGATTTTATCCGGCTTTTATTGATAAAGGGATCGAGTAGATAACCTTTTAATAGGTCAAATAAAATAAATCAAACACGATTTTTATTTTATTCATATATTTAATATTTATCATGTAATCATGGGTTTGTGAACAATTTCATGATTGAAATTAGGGTATTATTATTTTTAAGAATTGATTTTGATTATATACAAATGGCCGCAATGGTGGGGATCAAATGTCTCCGATGGCCAGTTCTAAGAATTTCAAAAAACCAGACGACATGACGATCTCAATCTTAAATCCACATGTTGAATCAAACTTCAATCACGATAACAATTATTTAACAGGATAGCTTGTGCTACAAAAAGCAGTACGATTCTTCCTTAAAAACATTTGGGTTAGGGTGTAGCAAACAGGACGCCTTTGATAAACTTCAGTATGTTGCCACAAAGTTGCCAAATTTTTGTGAAAAACTTCACAAAAATGCGCACACGAAAAGTCTAATTAAATTTGGCAACATTACAAAAGTGTATTTTTAGGAGGAAAAAGGTACAAGAACAAAATGTTTTTTCACTTGGGTACCGTTTGCTAAAACCCAACCTGATGACGTAAAAGTGCATTCCAGTATACTCGTGTTTATCTTGTCGTATTGTATTATTAATGTAAAAAATCGAGTGTTGGAAAATTGTGTTAAAAAATTCTTCAATCGTACGTTTTATTAAAATTAGACTACCAACAAGGATCAAGTCCCGCAAACGAAACCTCTTAAGATGCTAAGCATAGAAAACCAAATGAGTCGTCATGTTTAACGAAAAAAACGGTAGAGAAAATGGCGAACACCCGTACAAACGAAAAACGTTCATACATTTAAAGCAAAGCATGAAGTATAATAGATTCTACAAATAATGATGGTCAGTATAAACCAACCTACTGTTATTTGGTCCTTGTACTGCGCAAGGAAGATGCAACGGACGTGACACCATCCAATCTTGTTCAATTTCTTCAAAAAAATGCTTCCAATAATCGTTTGACAATAGGATGGTATATTTCGACCATCAACCTTCGCCGTACAACACCGACAAAGACTTGGCAACCAGATCACCCGTTGGCAAACGTCTGATTGTAGGTGGATTGTAAAGGGCGTTTTGTGTCAAGAGTTGTTTGAGAGACAGTCAAGCAAAGAAACTAAATCCAATAATGACAAATTTGAAACGTTGGTAATGGTAAGTACTAAAGATATGAACTACCTTATTGTTTAGAAATGAAAGAATATTCTATATATAAATGTAATTTATCATTTTTCCGTATAGACGGATGTGTTTGAGAGATAAAATGTCCATGAGGAAGGCATTAAATATAAAATGTTGAATGAAAAATTTAAGTTTCAATCATTCGCAAAATCATTGAATTTGAAAGAAACATATGGTATCCTGCTACTAGGCCGAACACAGAGCTTACTATGTCTCAAGGATTGTGCTAATAAACATGGGCTTTCAAGTTCTATATACTGTATTCCAACAATTGATAGTCATCGTTTCTGTGCCAATATCTACATTAATCCCAATTCTGTGTCTGAAAT
Organism: Isotoma decorata; assembly: GCA_034698605.1. Lineage (NCBI taxonomy): Eukaryota > Metazoa > Arthropoda > Collembola > Entomobryomorpha > Isotomidae > Isotoma > Isotoma decorata. The sequence goes on along the minus strand of JAQGBU010001919.1, from coordinate 3,684 downwards.
TCTGCTATTTCCGTCAGCATAATTTAAAAAAAGTTTAGTAGAAAGACCAAGTCAGACATTTTCTCTTTTGCCATTGAACAACACAGAAACGAATTAGAATGGCAAGCACATAATCTTTGTCGAAATCAGTTGGATTATTTGAAAGAGATGGCAAAAGGCCTTTTTGGTCACTCAAATATGTGTTTAGCCCAAGTTCAAACGAAATGTTGCTATTTATTCGTAATTCCTGATGCTGCAACTGGTCGTGACATAGGTTCAATTGAATCTTGTTGTTTTTCTTCAGAAAAACCAAAACAATGATTTAAATACTATCGATTGGTACATGGCAAAAACGGCACACACAAGGTAGCACCGTACAATACTGCAGCAAATTGAAAAAAAAACCGTTAAAAAAATGGTTCAACGGGATCGTGTTTTTTAAGTCAAGTTTTGGACCGTTCTTTCGAAGACGGTTAAACGAGAACCGTATGAAATCTTCGAAAGCTATGTTTTGGTAATTTAAAAACAGTATATTTTACTTGTAAACAATAATGTTCACAACAGCTGTATCAGTATTTTACTATTGAAAAGTATTTTTTAAGAGTTTGGTTGTGAAAGCAATCAAACACCCAGGGTTGCAATTCAGAATGATAAACCATGAACGAATCACCGGAGTTTTTGCTAATCGTTTTGTTGTAAAAGAGTTCTAAGACTTCATTACTATAGTCTTAGAGTCTAGACGTGTCCACTTTTTTGTTATCAAAAAGTGAATAGTCATGCCGCGACCATTGCCTTGAGATTCTCGACGTGTCTTATATTGGAGGCTAACGTTTCTGGGGAAGCAGTCATCCTAATACAGAAGATCAGGACATACAAACCTTCAACAATCAACGTGAAAAAAGTAAAAGTATCCAAGAAACGCACAAACCACAAAAACAAAATGAAAAGAAGATTTCACAAACAACATAACAGATACGACTACTGAATCATAGAAACGGGAATGCTGTTATAATTATTTTCATACGTGTGTTGACAAGTGACAAAATACTAAATCGACAAATTCTTGGAATTTATTTGTGAATCTGTGTAAGTATGAGTTTTCTATTCGGAATGTCAGCATTTAATTCATACCCGAATTAATTTCATATCATCTACTATATTCTTAATATTCTTCCAACTTTCTTCATTACAGCACAAAATCGTAAATGTAAATGGGATCTTATTTTACCTTCGGCCGTGTTAGACACAATCCAATACTACAGGGCTCTGGAGAATCCTCATTCTGAAGGTATATATTTCATTGACAAAACCAACAGCAATCTTAAGGACTTTCATATCCCGGAATTTAACTTTTTCAAGCAACCAAAATCCAGTGAGTCAGTTTCACGGAAAATTATAAGACCGGTCAAAATAGTCATATACCAGGAGGAATGGCAAGTAAGTAAATGCTCTTTTGCAGTTAGTACTATTGGTAAAAGAGATTTTACATACGAATTGAAAATTTTGTCATACTGCTTTGTTTTGGATACTTTTATAATTTCAATTTTCTTACATCAAATCTGCAAGTTCAAGTTTTAATTCTGCCAAAAGGGATACCCTTTATTTCAAAGGAGGTGAAAATTTTCAATCATTCAAAACTTTTTAAATCTTCGATTTTTTTCATTTAAAATTCAAAGCCTTATTCCGTTCCAGGCAATTTTGTAAAATTTCGATAGGACTTGTTGCGAAGAAATGTTTTTTTTCTTTGAGGTTGTGCTTGCTATAAGGAAAACAAAAAAAACCACGGCATTTAAGCTTTTTTGAAATCCCCAAAACTCATTTCCTAGTTAATTAGTACTGTTTAATTTATTTGTGTTTGCTGTCGATCCGTCTGCATGGGAAATTTTGGACAAGGTTGACTTTTTTATGTTGTGTTTTCACAAATTGGTTCTTATGGTCTTCCAACGGTTTAAAGTCGAATATAGGCCAAATCAACCACTTTCCGCAATTTAAACTCAAAAAACTTTCCTGTGCAACTTGATTTAGCCCGAGCCTAGGCGTAAAGACTTGTATTTCCTAATTGGTCACGAAATATTAATATTTGCTTTAAATTTCATGTAACCCTGCAATTGTAACTCTCATGCCAAATTTCATCTTTTTACGCTGACTTTGAAAAACCGGTAAGGGTCACCCTGTAGGGTCATTTAAAGCACAAAAAAATGAAATTTGGCTTATTTTATGTAAATTTGCTATTTGTAGTCCCCATGCCTCAGCTTTCTACGTTAAGTTTCAAAAACCAGTGGGGGTCACCCTGTAGAGCCATTTAAACCGCACAGAAATGAAATTTGGCTTAAAATTTCATGTTAATTTGCTATTTGTAGCCCCCATGCCAAATATCTGCTTTCTACGTTGAATTTCAAAAACCAGTGAGGGTCACCCTGTAGGGTCATTGAAACCACAAAAAAGTGAAACTTGGCTTAAAATTTCATGTAAATTTGCTATTTTTAGCCCCCATTCCAAATTTCAGCTTTCTACGTTGAGTTTCAAAAACCGGTGGGAGTCACCCTGTTGGGTCATTCAAATCACACAAAAATGAAATTTGGCTTAAGATTTCATGTACATCTGTTAATCGTAACTTCTATGCCAAATTTCAGCTTTATATGATGATTTTTAAAAAATGGCTTAAATTTGGACGATCGGTGGGGGTTTTTAGCCCACCACGGGTCAACCAGTTGACCAACACTGCCCATCTTCGAACGCGGTTCCGGATCTGGCCCAATATAGGGGTGGTCAAAATTTCATGCAAATCGGTCAAACCATTCTTGAGTTATCGTCATACGGACAGACGGACAGACATACCGGGTACATAAGCCCTAGGCTCGGGCTAAAAACTCGTCTCATCAATTTATAGAAAAAATTTTTATTTTAATCTTATGGTTATACATGCTACAGTTAAATTTCCTACTCGCATCAATTCTGCTGTAGACTAAAATTAACAGTTATGCTACAAAAAAATCGGACCCACAAGAGTTTTAGAGTAAAAAAACGTAAGAAAAGGCTTTAGTAATTGACTAACAGGCTATAAAGAATCCTGTGACGGAAACACTTTAAGCTTACCTGTCCAGGTTAGAGCTTGTTCAAATGTGAAAAAAACAAAGGCTACTATATACAAAGGAGTTTGGTTTCTGGGCCTCTTAATTTGCAAAAATTTTATATTGAATGAAATTAAATTCTTCTACTTTCATTATGCTATAGCTATGCAACTTAAGTTAAATTGCAAGGAATAAAACTACAGAATAAAAATTTACATTAAACTGCTTCATGCAAATAATTTTACAAGTCATAATTCATGGACATTTATAGTTTTTCACAGGGGTCCGGTTAGCTTCACCACAACCAACTTTTGAAGTTATCTATTTTCAGAATATGGTGGATGAATTTTATGTTGCTGATGCAAAACTGACGATTCTGGGTCCAAGGAAATTTAAAATACACGGTGTTTTTGTGTTTCATGATTTGCTGTTAAAAACCCTTCAGTTATTTCCCTCCTTCCTACATACGATGATATTTTTATCAATATTTTATCAATTACCACTGACCAGAAGACACAGAGCTATTTGCTTGAAGAAGTACGATTTGAAAGCTAAATAGAAAGCTAACAATTGACAGAACAAACTTTCGTGTGATTACAACCACTCCAAACATATCAATTCCAACAGGAGATGA
>JAQGBU010001918.1:0-11025 GCA_034698605.1 Isotoma decorata | reverse complement strand
TCAAAGAGAATCATTACTATCAATCAGGCTCAAATAAATCTTTAAATAACAGAAAGAAAGTAACACAACTAATAAGTATTTCAATGAAAATCAACCCCACACGCAATAAAACAGCAAATTAATCATAAGGAAAAATATAAGAGACTTGATGCATAGGGAGAGTCTGTACTGGTTGCTGTGCTATGTAGACGCCATATGGCGCTGCCAATCCGGTTCCTCCCAGTTGATTTCCTAGAACGTTTGGCTGAGCACCACCAAGAGAGCTATAACCTCCAGCCCCAGAAGATCCGTACTGCTTTTCGTACGACTGCAATTTAATGTTTTGTTAAAAATTGTAGTTGTAATTACAAACATTCTGTACGAATTAGTAGGAAAACCAAAGTTGCTAAGACTGCTTCTCAATAAACACCGTGGTAAGAAGTTGCGACATACTCAAATTTTTTTGAGTATGATGATTTCTTCCAGAAATGTTGGAAAAACTGTTATTAGGTTCGTATTTTTAGCCACAGCCTAGGGCTTATGAAGTTGGTCTAACTTGGCCCGTTTGACGATCACTCAAGAATGCTTTAATCTATTTACATGAAATTTTGATCCTACGCGTATTTTGTCATTCAGGAACTGATTTCCAAGGTGACCAGTGTTGGTCAAGTGGTTGACCAGTGGGGCCTAAAACCCCCACAAGTCATGTAAATTGATGCCCTTTTTGAAAATCATCGTAGAAAGCTGAAATTTGGTATGCGGATTGCAGATGGCAACGTTACATGAAATTTGAAGCCAAATTTTGGACTAAACCCAATTTGGCTTGGGCTCAATTTGGTTACAACAGAAATTTTTAAATGTTAATCTAATATTTCAAACTTCTGTTTGAAAAATACGTCGGAAATGTAGGGAATGAAACCTGACTTGGACGAAATAAATTTGTACAAGGAAGTTTTTTAAAAGATAATACTTAAAATTAGTTTTAGCCAGCCTTTAACCAAGAGTCGTGAGATACAAAACGCGTCAGAACTTTAGAGTAATTAATAAATATATTAATTAATGAAATAAGCCTTTCCTGTGCAACTTGATTCAGCCCGAGCTTTAAAATGTATGGCTGTTGCTACTTGTTACATAAATCCCATGCTAAATTTTTGCTGTCTACATTGGATTATAAAAGTCAATGGGGGTCACCCTGTGGGGTCATGCAAATTACGAAAACATTTATCTTAAAACTTTATGTACCGCTGCTACTTCTGAATCCTATGGGAAATATCAGCCTTCTACGATGACTTACGATGCATGGGTCATATTTTGACGACCGCCGATCGGTGGGTATTTCTAGCCAACCACTTGACCCACAGTGCCCTTTTACTAACTCGGTTCCTGATTTAGCGACATTCACTTACTGTCAAAATTCCATTTGGTTCGGTTTAAATAGTTTTCTATTTTTATATCTTAATACTCGATTTAGAACCTGTATAAATTACTCCCCAGGTCTGGCCACTTGGTCTGAAAAAATAACTCCCCCCCTCCCGGAATATTGAATATAGCCCCATCCAAAAGATATGTAGTTTATTGTAGAACATAAAAAAAATAATTTGAAAAAATGGAAACAAAATAAAGTCACCAGTGAGTCGGGATCTTGTTTAAACCCAACTTTTTAAGGTGAAGAAATTTTGGATGGATCGAAGAAAATCCCATTAATTTTATTCAAAAGGTCCGATAATTATGCGTAAATTATTTCACTTAATTCTATTGAGTTAAAAAATGTCTAACCTAGGTACAGTTTTCATGGTTAAAAAATCCGAGTGTGTCGCAACTTCATACCACGGAACCACGGTGTTTATTGTTAAGTACCTAGTCTTAGCAACTTTAGGAAAACAATATTCTTAACTCAATTTTGACCATAGACATATAGAACTATATAATATCATGTAGTTCTACGTCTATGATTTCGACTTACATTCATTTTGCCCATGTTGTGTCCTTTGGCGTACATGGACGTATTTAAGTCAGTCGATTGTGAAACTCCAGGTGTAGAGCCGGATGCACCCTTCCCTGAATTGGAATTTGGACCAACCCCAGATCCACTTGTGTATGAAGTCTTCCCGAAGTCCGACCCTGGACCACCTTGACTGGCATCATAAGTGTACTGAGTTGCACTGTATACGCCTTTCCCCTGATACTGATGATTAGCTGCAGCAGCATGTGGACCGCCAGACGCATTCGCTGCTGTGGCCATTGGCGCTTGGTACATATGAGGAGGTGCATATGGAAAATGTGTTCCGTGGACCATGTTATTGCCAACAAAGTAGTATGGCATGGCCGGATTGTACATAGCCTGTTGGGTGTTACCACCGGCGAGATTCGAAGGCACAGGAGACGCAGTAGAACTATCTGATCGAGGAAATCTCCCATCTGCTCCTGTTGAATACGCCTGCATGGTTGTGCCGTCGTTCCGACCTGAGACACCTGAAGCTCCAGGTACACCAGCTCCGGTTACTATTAAGATAATAATTTACTGAAGTTCTTCCCATTTCCATTGATGCAGCTTTTCAAAATATTATTATTAGCATTACCATAACCAGCTGCAGCTCCGGATGGGTCGTAATAGCCTGTCATGTTCGGTGGAAATCTTGGTACGAACTGAACGTTATCATCATAACCGTACATTGGTGTCTGCACACTATAGAATGCGGGCACGGTTCCACCTTGTCCTAATATGTACTGGTGTTGCATCATCATTCCAGGAGGAATGCCACCAGTACCACTCATTTTCGAAGAGGCGTTAGTCGTTGCGTTTGTTGTCGATATTTTAGTGTTGGATGCTGAGGATGCTGCACTTACTGTGATAAGTTCAACAAAACATCTTTGAATACATACTCAAAAAGTTACTGAGCAAAAAAATATAAAGTGAAAAAAAAAATTACAGGGTGCCTCTGATGAGTAGTTCCAATCCTCACCTGATGCAGATTGCATACCAGGCCCCATTTGGCTTGAAGATACGGCAGAACCAGTTGAAGAGACGGGAGCGCTTGAGTTGACATCGTTATTGGAATCCTTACTGGCTGATGAATTTAATGAACCACTCATTTTTGGAGCGTATCCTCCGTATTGAGTGCTTCCAGCTGAGCTATTCACGTAACTGAAAGAACAAATGTGTAATGTTAGTGAACTCGTTTTCGAAGATGTAAGCCAATCGATACAGGGATGAAAGAACTTACCCCGAATTCACATTAGAGTTCATATGATAAGCACTTGGAGGTGGTGCGGTCGCTGCAGTTCCGTAAGGTACATTGGGGTTTTGCTGGGCTTGATTTGTTGAGGGAATGACGGGTTGACTTTGAGGGATATTTGATGGTTGACTTCCGTATGTCAAATTGCTCATATTGTACCCGGACTGTACAGTCTGACTTGGCAATGGCTGTGAACCATATGCAGATGGAGGAGGCCCTCCCGTTACTTGTGCTGCACTGGAGTTACTGTAAGTACTCGATGGATTTTGTGAGACAGGAGGAAATCCCGGAGCTGGAAAACCAGGAGCACCTTTACCATAAGATACGAACGCTGATCCCGTATTACTACCAGCATTAACTGCAGCACCATAAGACGCTGGTCCAGTCTGTTGAGTCTTCACTTGGTTTTGCGACAGTGATGAAAGGGAGTCTAAGCCAGGTGAGATATTACTTGCAACGTTGCCTTTGCTTGAATCGCTTAATGACCCTTGCGTCTGAGAGTTGACCTGGTTCTGGAATGGGGAGGCTGGATGTCCGGTCTTGATGTCCTTTTCTCCCGCAGCAGCGGATGCAAAAGTATCTAACTTCGTATTTTGCCCACCATACATTAAGCTGGTATCTCCTCCTCCAGCCTTTCCTCCTTGCATCACAGAGCTAAACGACAGTGACGAGTCAGTATTTATATCCATACCCCCAAACTGGACGTCCAAGGTTGTAACAGAGTCATCCGGCATTTCAACGGCTGACGACGGAATCTAAAGAAACCCAAACAAGGTTGCTCATTATAATGTAAATGTGTACACGCCCACCCCGTTTAACTTACTTTCGACGGGGGTCCTCGCGGCCTTTGAACCTTATTCCGAGGGGGCAGAGCTTGAGGCACTCCTACAGGAACTTGGTTCGAGTTCGTATAAGAGGACTGTAAGGTTGCCAGCAGATCAGCTCCTGCATTTCCATGTTGTGGAACAGAGGATTGTCCAGAAGAGTTCTGCTGGGGCTTCTGAAGCAGCATATTCAAGTCGATGGTCTGACCTGATACAACTGATGAGCCACCGCCAGTTGACCCGGATCCACTAAGACCTTGTACGACACTACTCATCGTTACCCCAGATTCCTGATTAGCAGACATTTTGTTAACATCAGCTGATGAGTTATTGGAAGCACTCTGAATGTGATTGGAAGGTGGAGGCCCAGATCCGCCCACTCCATTCGTGGTATCACTCAAAGGACCCTGTGCAGTCTGTGTTGAAGGAGTGAATACCTTCGTATCAGCAAGCGATCCTGTATACTCCTCGTTATCCCAGTCTTCGGCTGATGGAAACTCGTCCCATTTGTCTGCAGAAACACAACAAAATAACTCGTTGTGTCGGAAGTTCAAATTTTTGATACGGAGCGTACACTTACCAACTTTGAGTGGTGCCTCTCTTGTTGTACTATCTGCCTGACTGTTCTCCCAGACGTCGATGGGGTGGTAACTTTCGCCTTCTCGATCCCCTCGAGCTCGATTTGCGAAAGTTCTGCCTCCGCCCCGACCACCCCTTCCAAACCCACCTCCTCGGCCCCTTCCAGGTCCATTCATCATTCTTCCTCCCTTCATCTCATCATTCTCTTTGTCGTTTCTTCCACCTCGTCCTGTTCTGGGTCCACCACGACCGCGGCCTAGTCCGCGTCCCCCTCTGTCTCCCCCTCCCCCTCGTCTTTGGTCACCAGCAACATACGGTTGATCACCTCCTTCGAAGTCTTTTCTCTCGCCCCTTGAATCTCTTTTGTCCGTTTTTTCCCTACCCACTCGATCACCACCGTCTTTGGTAGCCGTTTTCTGCTAATATTATGCAATTAAAAAATCGATTCAGACACAGGAGCTAGAGCTTTACAATGAAACTGCAGTCGTTTGAAAAACTTACATCCTTCTGGGCAGCGCTATCAGCTTTTTGATTCTTTTGCTTCCGCTTTCTGCCCGCCTGTTCCCACTCGGACTCGAGTGATTGGCTGCCACCCTCCGTGAGGAGTGTGATGGCCATTTCGATATCGTACTCACGACTATGAAGGGCCATCGACGCTTGATCCTCTGTCGTTCTTGTGATTTCCATCACTTGCACGATTTTTCTTTTCAACTCGGGATCTTCTGTCCGATGTGTATCAATTATCCTAGCTATCTGCATTTGTTCTGCTGTTGGCTGGATCTTTGGATTGAGATCAACTTTGTCTGATTTGGAGTCTGCTTTACTGGACTTTTTGTTGTTGTTAGAATTGTTGGATGGATTGGAGACCCCCTTGTTCGAGGCTCCCTTAGTCGTGACTCCACCAGAACTCATCTCTCTGTATTTTCTCCACACACAAGTGAAAAACTGCTACCTATGTACACTCGTATGTACAACAGAATTATCTGAAATCAAAATTAAAATGTTAGAAAATGACTTAAATGTCTTATATATCGTTTGTTGCTCGATCGCTCGATCAACAATGCTTTTGCCTAGCCTATATATAATTAAGCATGGAAGTGTTGCAAACTATTTGTTGTTCGACAATTTGAAAGTCTACGAAGTTATGATTTGTCCAAAAATTAATTATCTCTAAAAAAGCTTGTTCTTGTTGACGAACGTCTTAACACAGTTGGAACTTATTAAATCAGTGCGTTAGGCCAAATGCAAATATTCCCTACAGCTCCAAAATGTAAAGATGATTACCTCATGAAGTCCAATCATGAACTGACGAAAACCTTTAAACGATGCTGAGATATCTACTACTTTTATAGGGCAGCATTTGTAGACTAGTCTACGTAACATACTTTACCTAAACGTTTGTCTTACACACTAAATCCAATCTTGCGTTGTGAGTTAATGCTATCGTTTTAATACTACATTTACGGAGTGGAATGGTCTTCGCGTCGTTTTTATTTTATTTTGATAGCTCGAACACTACAACCCGGAAAAGGTTTGCCCTACGCAAGGTCAACAATTCATAGCATCCTACCTTTATATAATTTAGGGATCCTAAGAACGGAGGTAACAACATTAAATTAAAGACAAAGACAAGTACCCAAAAATACTTTGTTTGAAAAAATGACCGTTGTCATTTAACGAACGATTTTATGAACAAAGCTGTTAATTCAGTCCCACTGCCCTTTGTTCAACTAATCAGTCTGAAGAAAGTCTTAACTACATTAGAAAACCTGGAACATAAGAATCCAACTTAAGCTGCGATTCGTATTGTTATCAAGGATCAACTACCATTTCTATATTCATCGTGTTGCTCTATTGTTACTAGTTAGTCACGTAATCAGGTCCCTTGACCCATCCTAGTTTCTACAGTAATGGCTGATTAAAAAGTAGTGATTTACAACACACTAATTTATACTCGCTAACACCAGCAAGAACCAACATGTAGAAGTACACACCAAATGAAATCGAAGGACTTTGATTTTATTTGTAATTGGTCTGATTTACTCAAAATCTTCTTTCTTTTAGTACACGTCACTTATGAATTTTTGTGTGGTTCTGGTTCTGGTTACTAAAGCAGTAACTGTAACCCCATTAACCATAAACTACCCAAAAACCAAGGACAAAATATGAAGTATGTCATTTCCCCTTTTTGTGTATCCGTTCGTATGTTGAAAATCATCTTATCAAGAATTAGTTACAACTTAACTGCATTTTAATTTTTCGACTATAGAGTTATCTATTTTTTTCTAAACTATCTATTCCAAACGTACAACTCTTTGTTCCATTTCGTGGGTGGACTGTCAACTAATTAGCAATTGCGTAGTTATTACATGTTATAGGAAGGAAGTAGGTACTCATATCACATATTCATACGCACTAATTTTTTGAAATAAATTAAGAATAAAACAATTCAATACTAGCATTAAATTGGAGGAGATATCAGAAGAATGTATACCTTTAACCCTGTAATGACTAAACTAATGTAAAATAAATTACTGAATGTGGTAACTCGTCTAATGAGTTGCATCACGGAAATATTTGGTACTTGTGTGTTGTATTTATAATTAAATTACTGATGAATTACTACAACTGACGAACGAATATAAATGATGACAAAGTGCATGAAAGACAAGATACAGGGCATTTGTACTGTCAGAATGGATGGAATGATGGTGATTTTTGACAAAACATAATAGTCAGTGGTCAGTCATCAATAGTCAATTCATCAGCATCGAAACTAATAATTCATTTGATTTTAGCTAGTTCGTCCGGATAAGGGATCTACAATTGACAATACACAATACATAATGATCATAATCTTAACTTAATATTAAGAACGCCAAAAACCTACTTTTAGTTCGTAAAACATACAAAAACAGCTTCAAATTGTGTACCAACCAAATGAAATTACTAACTAAACTACCATACAGACATAGAAATGACAGAAAACTATGTATTGTTTGTATACTGTCAACTGTAGATTTGTTAATTTTTGTTAACTGCCCTGTCTTTTGATGGTGGATTGATGGAGGTTCTTCGACAAAAACGAAATTTGAAATTTGCTATGGGTAATTACTGCAGTACGACTGTACGATACATACACAATTCCCAATCATAAATTGTGAATTGACTACACAGGTGACAGGCTACAGACAACAGATGACAGACTATCAAATAAGCAACAATCAACAATGAAGAAGGTTGAAGGTCAAGGACAGTCAACAGTGCAGTTTTAGTTTGTGCCTTGTGGTAACGTCAACAAACTGACAACCTGCGAATCCTTTGAATCCTACCTTTATCTTTGGTAGTCTCAAGTACAAAGTCAAAAGTACAAAGTCAAAGTATGAAGTAATTCAGGAAGTTGGAAGTGCAGTGCTGAAGATCAAATATTCTGTCATCGGTATGATATCCGATTTCCAATCCACAATCAACAATCAGCAATACTATTTTTGATTTTATACAAGTTCAAAGTTAAGTTTACTAACTACTGTGTGTGTACTGCTGCCAGTCAAAAGTCAAAAGTAAAAATTTGAAGTCGTTGGCCCAGTCCACACTGACAGTGACAGTTGACAGTAGTAGAGTTGTCCAACAAATGACAAACGCACAATCAACAATTGACAATCAACAATCGGCTAACACATATTTTAAAATCAGGCAGTCCAGTCATGTTGCATGTGAGCAGTGGGGTTGAATTGAAGGTTAAAGTTAAAAAAATAACAAACTCAAACCACAAACCGTCAGTCAAGTCAAATGACAATCAGCAATTTGCAATTGATTAACTTTAAAATTTAAGACAACGAACTAACATGGTCTTGTCCAATTTTATACGATTCCTTCTCCAAAAATCAAAATCAAAAACAGAGTCCTAAAAACCTTCTTTCGTACAGCAAGTACAGCTTATCGTTGTGTTATGCGTAATGCTTCGAGAATAACAACGTATATTTATTTCATATTTATCATATCACTTAAATAAAGATAATTAAATCCTTCTTTTCAACATATTAAGTAAATTAAATAACTAATTAAATCCAAAAGTTGATAAGTAAATTACAAATTAAACCAAGTAAGTCAAACACACTAAAAAAGTCGTAGTGACTGAATAGAGGAGGACGCCATTCATTGAGTCAGTACAAACTATCTATATAGTGAAACCTTTGATACAAAAAAGCGATTTCCCCCGTCACACCGGCGGGATAATGATTCCTTTGACCTGACACTAATAACCTTTGACCTCTAATTTACAACACTTCCAACACTGTAAAATCAACTAGGGACACTGTATTACCTTAAGGTCAACCACAGGGGTCACAAGCGCTCACTTAAATTCTAAAAGAATAAGAATGGTTTCTCACATTACCTTTTTATCAAACTACGCTCGCTTAGGGCACAAAAGAAAGAATGAGTAAAGAGAATTCACATTTGCTTTTCAACTTGCAAGTTTCAACAGCAGCAGGAAGCATAGTGTGTTTTTCTTTGCTTATTCCTCTTCTTATTAGTCTAAAGGTCTTACGTATATCAAATGAGATGTGTTCATAATTCATGTTCATCATTTGGTCATGTTCATCATTTGGTCATGTTCATCATTTGGTCATGTTCATCATTTGGTCATGTTCATCATTTGGTCATGTTCATCATTTGGTCATGTTCATCATTTGGTCATGTTCATCATTTGGTCATGTTCATCATTTGGTCATGTTCACACGCATTATTTGTATACTTGTGTTTAAAGAAAATCTATTTTTTTTGTCTTCGTTTTGGTAGCGTTTGACCCAGAATTCATGCCTTGGATGCCCTTAAAATTATGTAATTCTTGAAACGGGCTTTTTATCTTTAACCGTAATTTTGAGTTAAGCTTTGGTTTAAAGCTTTTCAGAAAAATGAAATTCCATACTGCTTTTGTCATGTAGACTAAAGATAATGTGTAATGAGTAAAGATAAAGATAAAGATAATAATCTTATTATCTTTAGTCTGTGTATTGTTATTCTATCTATTATTTGGTACGTCGCGTCGGTTAACTTAATAAGTAAGTGAAGTACTACACCGTGTTTGGCGTTATTTTGTTTAGTTTCTTGTGCAAACGTTTTCAGTTGTAAGCAAAAGAAAATGTTTTTCTTTTGTTTTTTTGGGATAATATTTAAGGAATTTGTACTGGAGAAATGGAATGTGTAGCCTTAAATATGACCTACTTATGTAAGCTCAAAAGAAGGCCTTGATCTTCTTAAACAATTAAAATGGGTTTGAAAATTAAAATGAAATTGTTTTTACACTAATTGCCTTATACTTTATACTGCTTAATAATGCTAAGTAAGCTCAGACAAGGCTTTAGAAGAAGTCAATATTGATAGATACTTACAGTGACTTCTTAATTTGATCCGTTGAGTTGACTCCTATCCTGACCCTTAAGACAGACCTTAAATCTCTAGTTAATGTAGCCAATATCATTGCAGACATGCATAAGTCATATTTAACATTTTGTATATTAGTTCATACGGATTACAAACTCAATTTTCTACATATTTCATATGTGATTATTTTTGGTATTGAATTACAACTGATTTCAAAAATAATTTATAGCTTCTTCAATAACATAGAGATGATGATAACTCTTCATGATTTTTAATAGACTCAATTTATTTCCTTAATGCTTCTTGCTTGCTCATGACTTGACCAGCTTGAGTAATTGACCTTAAATTTCTAAATTTACTCAAAGGGAGGTGTTTATTCGAACAAATTACGAAATCAACATACTAAAAACCATTTTTTTTCGTTAAAATGAGATTCATAACTTACCCTGAAGAATATAATTTTATCGATATTTATGAACGACTTTGTAGTACTGTGTCTCGGGAAATTCAACAAATCCAATTCATCACCACTAGAATCGAATGTCTGAACTGTTGTATGACCTGATAGTCCTCCGCCAGAGAGCGGTGTACACGACTCCAAACGCATGCCACTGGTTACAAGGGCTGTTCAACACTTTTGTAACCTTTGACCTTGGATATGAACTTGGAAATCAACATTGTATAAAATGACGGGAGAGTTTTAAACATTAAAATAGTAATGCGGACGTTAGGACGGAAGAAATACGTAAAAATGATGCATTATACATGAATTATCCTTTGTATAATGTGCATTTCATGGCATATACTCTAATTTCATCTGATTTGATCACTCACGTCAAACTGCAAGGCTTATCATCGTCTATATACGCAACAGACATAACATTATATCCGTCACTTCGTCTGCTCGTCTCATCTCAATTCTCAAAATCATACCCCATGATTAAGAAATGTAAAGAAACCGGTAGTTTATTATTTTAAGAGTTGTGGAGTGAAACTGAAAGGAATCTTCATTTGCACCTGCT